>PVKC010016344.1:0-20875 GCA_004027635.1 Crocidura indochinensis
CAAGAGACTAAGGGTGGAGATGTAGGAGGCATACTGAGAACTATGGCTGAAGGAGGTCAACACTATTTATGGGAAAGGCCCTACTTCATTGTCACTATGTAACTGAAATACAACTGTGGAAGACTTGTAATTCGCATTGGACTCAAAAATTATATATAAAAAAAAGAAGACCAGCTTTTATTCTTCTTCTCCATTCTTCCCCTCTCCTGCGCTGGTGATTCATTGGCTACCAATATCACAGCTAGAATGCTGGCAGAATAAATATTCATTTTGCTCTAATCTTCTCTCAATAATAAGGGATGGTAGAAGTAGAAGTTCTAGAAGTTTTTAGTAGGGAGAATAACTGTGTACTTAGGAACCTGAATTGTAGAGTTAGGCTGTCTCAGAACAACAACAACAACAACAACAACAAAACAGCTTTTCTACTTACTGTCCTTTGGCTATGGGAAAAATTATTAGCATCTTTGTTTCTTAGTTTTCTCATCTGTAAAATGTGTATTAAATTATACCACGCTATCTCATTAGGTCCTTTTGTTTGTTTGTTTTGAGTCACACCTGGCAAAGCTTACGGGTTACTTCTGGATCTTCTCTCAGAAATCGCCTCTCTCAGATGTGGGGGACTATATGGATACCTGGATTCAAACCACCATTCCTCCTGGGTTGGCATATGCAAGGCAAACCCTACTGCACTGTGCTATCTCTCCAGCCTCATTGGACTCTTATAAATTTTAGCTGATTAATATATATGCTATTCCTCAAACAGTTCCTGTCACTTGGTGTATAGAAATTCTGCTCCTGCCTGTAAATGCACAGGAATGTCTCCCACCAGACAGGGATTTTACTCAGAATGAGTTTAATAGAGGAAAGAAGCAGGAAGGAGGCCAGGGTCCTTACAGCCTTTTGGAAAATCCAACCAGCTTCCAACCAACAACCACCACTACAACTGCCAATATCAAGTGCAATAACACCAACCCACAATCTTATTCCAGCTTGGTTCTTATTCACACCCACCCCCCCACCCCTGTCCCAAGGTCCCAACTGCTCCTCATTGAGAGACTGAAGTCACTAATTGAAAAGTTCATTTTCTCTTAAATGGACAGACCCTTTTTGAGGGGGAGTGATATCCAAGACTTGGTGTGTGCTGTGTGTTAACCATTACTAATAAAATTATCTTTCCTCTTCACAGAATTTCAGGGTTTCTTAAAATATCATATAGATTTTCTGCAAGAAGTAGCATTTATTTGTTTTTTTTCTTTATTGTTTATTAATTTTTTTAGTGGAGTAAGAGTGGAACAGCCCTGGAAATAAGATAAGAGGTTTTTACAGAGCATAGAAAACACAAAAAAGGGACCTTACCTTTTGTGGACTATGGAGTCCCCTTCTCCACTGTCAGACCACTCACTTCAGGGTCTTGAGCAATTTCAGAAATAGGTTTGTGTCTTATATGAGTCTAAAAGAACAAAGAAGACTCATTGGAATTGTATATAACTGTTTTTGTTTTATGAACCAACTCTACCTCATCCAACCATTTTATGGTAAGTCATTTTCTTTTTCTTTTGGAGTTGAGCACCCTTTTATTATGCAAGACATTGAGCTATTTGGAGTCATTTCTGACTCCAAAGTCTTATTCCAGGTGCTGGGCCAGTGCATGCTCTGCAAAGAAGATTCCTGAGGGGCTGAAGGCTGCAGGGCAGAAATGCCAAGTTACCAGGGGGAATTCATTTGCAGACTAAATATAGCAGGTGATTATGCAGTCATTCCGTTGTATTTTTTTTTAATCACAGTTTACTGGAAGCCTTAACCTTTAGAATTTGTAATAGCAGGAGGGCAGGAAAAGCTATTCTGGAGTCCTCTCACAGTAAACAGCTTTGAAGAGTAAGACATGCATGGCATTGTTACCTTGGTGTCACAGAACCAAGCATATCGTGTAATAGTTTAGTGTCCAGAGCCAGGGATTCAGAAAAGAAACAGAGTTCAGGTTTATGGGCTGAAACAGAACATACATAGTCTTGGGAACTTGGAGGTTAAGGTTGGATGCACTGCAGATACAAGGCCATTTTGTATTTCTGTCATTTTCCAAACATGGTACCCATTCCAACCTTGTTTTCATCCTTTTCTCTAGGATGTGTTCCTACATTTATGTAATTTTTCACCTGTGGCTCCCTTGGAATATCTACTAATTTTCCAATTTATATTTAAAGCTGAAAGTATGAATTAAGTCTAACATAATTGCAACAGGACTAAAACTAAAATCAAAGAAAACATCGTATGCAGATATGATCATAGGACTAACATATAATTGATTTGGCCAAATAATATAAGAGAAAATATATGCCATCATAAGAATTAAAACTGAGAACATGGTAATCTGAATGAAATATTATATAAAGATATGTTTCCCTCCTATTCTACTTGCCTTTGGTTTTGACTTTGGTTCCAATTTGGTGATCAAATTGGTCAGTGATAAGTTTACCTTCTATGGAGTGACAACTGTATCTGTGGGTTTGTTGATACTTAGTCTAGTGAATATCTTGGCTTTTGACTTGGAGAAGAAGAGGATGAGAATCAAGTTCATATTCAGTTAAAGATGAAACCTCCAAGGAACAATAGTATAGGACTGAAGCTATATCTCTAGAGAAAATGAATAGTATAAGAGATTGTTCCTTTCCCCCAAATTTCCTGGGGGATCAATTGTGGATAAGCAGGATAATTTGGAGATATTTAGAATTTCTCTGAGGTTCTCTGAAAATTCCTTGTTTCTGATTTAAATGTTACGGATAAGTATAAGTTGAGATTCTGGGAACTCTTTTGAGTGTTGAAGAATGGAAGAATGTAGAAAAACAAATGAAGAGAAACACATTCACTAACCTTATATTGAAACCTAAATGAGCAATGGAGTTGTAAATAAAAATAGTGTAAGAAGTGAGCTGATTTGAAATGATACAGCTTTGTATTTCTAAACAGAAGAACCACCGAGGGCCCCTTTCTAAAATGCACAGAAGGGAAACATGGCCCACATCAGTGTGATGGTGGATGTCTTGGGACAGAAGATAGGTCAAGAGAGGGATCAGCATATTAAGCCTCTTTTTGGGCATTCCATTGAGCTTGGGGAATTTATTTTATTTTATAAAATAGAAAAATTTATTGGAAAGTAGGAGAGAGTAGAAGCCCCCTAAAAGGGTGAAACAAATATAGACTATGGGGCCGAGAGATAGCATGAAGGTAAGGTGTTTACCTTTCATGCAGAGGGTTGATGGTTTGAATCATGGCATCCCACATGGTCCCCTGAGCCTGCCAGGGGCAATTTCTGAGAGTAGAGTCAGGAGTAACCCCTGAGCATAAATTCAGGTGTGACCCAAAAACCAAAAAATAAAAAGTATAGACTATAATAAGTAAGGCTTGTTTAGTTTTGTGTGAGATTATTTTGTATGTTTGTTTTTTATGAGAAAACTGGGTATTTATGTTACCAAGCAAACAAAATAATCAGAGAATTCCTATTTGTTTCCCTGATATGTTTTATTAGTTTAGGTGCATTTGTGTTACTGAGATAAGATTAACATCCCCCGTCCTCCACTCCACATCTTAGACTGTTGGGAATAAGGCCAGAGGCCTTAATCTTTAAATAATTCAGAATATTTTTGGTCACAGTGCCAGGAAAAAATGAACTTCTCAGCATCTTTATTCATATCCCTTTGAGGGGTGGCAAGCTGAAAGGGTGCAGAAGGGCAGTCAGAAGCCCAAATGCCTATTTAGCCCTTCTCAGCATTTGCTCCTGAGCAGAGGCAGCCAGCTCAGGTAATTAGAGTCACAATTCTGATGGAGGTACTTTGTTCAAAGTTCAGTCACAGTCTGGGATGGAGAACACTGCAGGCCCACTTCCCTTGTTAATAGCATTGCTGACCTTCTCCAAAGAAAAAGTCATTAGAATGTTGAGTTATGATCTGTTTCTTGTAAAATCATACCAGTCTCCATTTATAGCCCTGTATTTCAACCAATTCTAATTACCTCTTAGAATATACTTCTTTCACCCCTTGGAAAATATTTTATACCATGAACCATGTAATCAAGTTTACTTCTTGGTTAGAAGGCTGATTGTGACCCTTTGCATACAAAAGTCAAAGAAAGCCCTCCCCCCTATTCACAGCAATTATTTATTCCTCAGCTTCAGGAGTTTGCAGGATTCTAAAAAAAAAAAAAAACATTGTCATCTGTTTTCTTAACTTTGGAAGATCATCTTTCATAGAGAATCTTTCATGGATTGTGGGAAAACTAATGAGCAATGGCTATAAATTCCTGCATTTCTTTTGCACTCCTTTTCTGCATCCCTTGGAGATTGTTGTCTTCTCTTTCATTACTGAGCATCATTTGTAGTCACTTGTCATCTTTCTTTCCTTCTGGAGAAAAGACTTAACTTCATTAAGAGTTCACTGAGGGTGGACTCTCTGAGGGTCACAGGTAGTGGAGCTCTTACATTTTATGCTTTATCCTCACACACTGCACACACACAAAGTAACCAGACCAAAGCAAAGCAAACCAGACTGTAATGTACATTGTCTGATGAAGTCAGGAGCTTCTGGGTTCATCTTGAACTTGACTATGTCTAATGAATTTTCTCTCTTATCTATATTATTTTGTATAAGAACCTCTACCATTTCAGACAATTAAAGCAACTCCAAGAGTTTTGGAGGTCTCTATTCCTTTTATGATTTGAATGGGACTAAAATCACTAGCACTATTTTGAGAGGAAACATTTTATAGACATTCTAAATCTCCCCACTGCTGAAAAGGATTAAAAAAAAAAGAAGCATTTCTCTTGTCTCTTTATTTCTAATCACTTCTTCCTTCTAACGGGACTGAAGCACCATGAGAAATGGCACTCTTATGGCAAGGACTCATTTGCCCATAACGAACACTGAGTACAAAAGCAAATTAAAAAAAGAAACCAACCCTATGCTTAGAGAGACCATTAGGAACGATTTGACATTTATTGAACAACAGATGGCGATTAAAAGCATAAAAGCTAGATTGCCTTGCTAGAAACAAAGGGTAGTTCTACTGAGGAAGTCTAACGTTTCAATTAAAATACCTCTCAATGTCAATTAAATCATATGAAGATAAGACTGAAAATGGTTTCTAGCTGCACTATAATCAATAGTGCCGTTAAAATCCTCATCAAGAAGCACCCAAGTTTTTAGTTTGACAGTTTGCTAAAAGATTAGCCAAAGCTTCAGGAAACCATTTCCTTCAGTGTAGAGTTCAAAAGGTAAACATTTAACTAGGAGTGCTGCATACGTATTAAACAGATTTATTTCAGTGGTGAGAAGGAAGCCTTGCTGCCTTTGCTTTGTTTCAAGTCTCATTCACTTTTCAATATGGATTAGACATTAGTGAGAGGTGGAAAAATAACCCCATTATTTCCACAGCAAAGATCTCATTTTAATAATGCTCATATTCTTCTGGAAAGCAGTGAGTTGGAGTAGAGAGCTAGTAGTTAGGATTGAGTAAGAGCTTAGTTTGAATCACAACTCACATTGGGCAAATGTCCTGAGTGACCAGTGTCTTGTTTTCTAATCTGTAAAACTGTCATCACAGAATCTCCATTTCTTAATTGCTTGGTGTATCTTAGGGATCAGTGAGAGTCCTATCTTTAGTCCTCATTTGGAAGAACCTCATAAAAGTCTATTCTAGCAGAATTTGACAAAATCACATTCACGGATATACTGATCTGGTTTAGTTTTCTATGCTAAGAGATTATGTGTTATGGATTGAATAATGTGGGCCCAAATCCACAAACTGAAGGTTTAAACACCCAGTACCTCAGAATGTAATCTTACTTGGAACTAAAGTTATAGTTGATTTTTTTTTCATTGTTGTGAAGCCTAGAGAAGGAGGTCCTCCATTTTGCCGATCTAGTTATATTTCCACTTAAGGCTAACAAGGCTAAGTTTCCATTTAAAGGCCAAGTTTCTACACAGACCCCAAGGCCAACAGAGATCACTGCAGCATCTGGTGAGGTTAGCTAACTTAACAAGGCCACAGGCTAGCTATGTGGAAAGTTCCTTAGACACTAGCCAGTCAGTTTAATGGTCGTCATATATGGTGGCTTCCCTGTGTCTAGCTGGCCTCTATCTCATGGCAGGAGTTGGGGGGGATTTACCTCCTGTGAGAAGTGGTCCTCACTGGTCCATTTGGGGCTTATTGACTGACAGAACAAAGTCCTGCTTTGCTTAATTCTACCTTTGTGATCACATCCTTCGACTCCGGACCCTAACATGTGGTGCTTCATCTAATATCGAATGACAGAGATGAGATCACCAACATAGCTACCAAGGCTTTGTGGTTACTCAGAGACCTTGTCGAGGTAGGTGAGAGCAAAGAGGAATGGAGCTCCAGGTGTAGCCCAGGGAGGAGAGACTGGAAGAAGTCTAGCCCTGAGCTAGAGGTAGTGCAGGGATGCGGGGGGACCCCCACTCTCTCTAGGGTTGAGGCGTAGTCACAAGGTTTGCAGCAGGAGCTGAGAGGTTTGAAGGAATTACAGGAATTGCAGCAGGAACTGTAATGTAGAAAGGACTCCCACTGATCCGCTGTTCTGGAAAGGGTCAATGGTCACAGTAGAAGCTGTGAGGTTTGAAGTCATGATATGAAAGGATGATGAGCCCTCAATTCAGTATGACTGCTGGCTTTATAAAATAAGGAAATAAGGAGAAAGAGACACATAGAAGGACAAGCCATAGAAGGCCAAAGATTATCTTTCAAGCACCAGTACAGAACTTGGAGCAGCTTTTCCTTCATAGCTGCCATAACCACACTGACACCTTGATCAGATTTTTCTTTGAGAAAGGCTATCATGGGATTCTAAATGATTAAACATTTCTTCTTTGTTATTCTCAGTATTTTTAAAATTATGTTTTAGATTTTGAAAGTGTATGTTGCATGAATCTGTTTATATAGAAGGATTAAAACATTGAGGCATCTACAGAGAAAATCCTTTTGTCTCATTAATCTCATCATTGTGTATTTCTTTCTAATAAGTTTGCCTTATTTTTCCATTTCTCAATTATTTTCTAAAAATTTGTTATCTATGTATACACATGAATAAATAAATTCTATATGTGTATGTGAATAGATATTAACATGTTTATATTCATATATGTGTGACTCAGATTTTTGATCAATGTAAATGCAGTCATGACATGCTTGCTTAGTGGCTTACATTTTACCACATTCACACTATCCTGGAATTATTTTGATTGGTAGGTTTATCATTCTTTGTAATGACTTCATAGTATTCCATAGACTAGATGCCATTTTTCACATTTTTATGAACTTTATTTAAATAACATGGTTACAAGTTTTTCTCATAATAAAGTTGGTCTTTTTGGTAAGCAATTACAAAGTTGTTAATGATTGAGTTTCAGTCATACAATGTACAATACCCTTCACCAGTGCACATTTTCTGTACCAATGTCCCCAGATATGCTCTCCTGACTTTTCCTATGCCTGCCTCTGGGACAGAGGTTTTCCTTCTCTCTCTCTCTCTCTCTCTCTCTCTCTCTCTCTCTCTCTCACTTTCTCTTTCTCTCTCTCTCTTTGTCTTCACTTTTTTCCTTATAGACACTGTGGTTTGCAATATTGTTACTGAAGGGGTATTATGCATATTGCTTTATCTCATTTTAACACCCCCTTCTTGTCCACTTGTCCAGCATGATCATTTCCAACTATCATTGCCATAGTGATCCCTTCTCTGCCTAACTCTCCCTAACTGTACATATTGATACCTTCTATCCCTAACTAAACTCTCCTACTATTTGTGGCAAGATTTCTAACATGGATTGGTCCTCCTGGTACTCATCTCTATTGTCTCTAATATTATTAACAGACATTCCATAAATCCCACAAATGATAGATATCACTTATTTAACCACTTTATGTGAAATTGCATTGTACATTTATTTTATACACAAGTACATATATTTCTTTGAAATATCTTAAAGTACAACTGCTGAATAAAAATATAGCATTTAAATTTCTGAAGATATTAAAAAATACTTCCAAAATAGCCTCAGTGATTTGTTTTCCAGTGAGTTAAATTATCAATACTTATCTTTCCCCCCTAATTTTTAGGGTCCCATTTCATTAAAAGATATTCACCTTGTTACTACTGAGGCTGAAGTTCTTTTTATTTTTTAATTTATTATTCAACAAATTGCCCTTTTTTATAACTTGGCCATTTAAAATTGGAACTTACCTCATTATTTTGCAGAAACTTTTCATATATATATATTGCATATTAATCCTTTGTGTTTTTAACATAATATTTTAAAATGTATTCCAATCTGGCACTTATCTTTTAATGTTCATTACTGAGAGACCTACTATTTACATAAAATGTCTAAGCACTTCTTTTTCTATGACTATAGCTGTTGCACCATGTCTAAGAAAAATCTTCCCACACTAGATTAGTTTGGAAATTAGTTTTTCTTTTGGTGCTTTTATAGTTTTTATACTATAATAGAATTAATGTTAGTATGATTTGAGAATAAGTTCATTATTTTTATTCAAAAATACTCACAATGTTCAACATCATTTACTAACTAATGAAATGCTATTACAATTAAGAAATAAAATATGTTGAGCTGGAGCGATAGCACAGCAGTGGGGCTTTTGCCTTGCACACGGCCAACTGGGGAAGGACCTGGGTTCGGATACTGGCATCCCATATGGTTCCCCAATTTCTGAGTGCAGAGCCAAGACTAACCCCCAAGTGATGCTGGTGCAACCACCCCCCAAAAGAAATAAAATATGGTAAGTTGTTGTTAGTGTGTAAGTTGTAGTGGGATGAACTAAGAAGAGCAATTAGGAGGTGAAAGACATACAATCCTAATTGCCCTTGGGTCCCCAAAATTGGTTAGTAGAAAGTCTTTCAGGTAAAGATGTCTGGTAGCTTACATGACAAACTGGTCATGGCTGTGTCACAGTGATAGAGAAAGAGGCATATTGGAAGATTTTTAGGAAGAAAATAAACAGGTTTACAAGTAAATGAATAGGTAGTAGGAGGGACTCCTCTGTGACTACTAGGTTTCTATTCTCAGCAGCATTAAGCACTAATGAGTTTACTGAACAAGAAGAAGGGTTGAAGGCACACATGAACTTCACTTAATAAATAAATTTATGAAAGTTTTGGAAAGTGGGGTCGGCGTTTGCCTTTCATGCAAAAGGTCATCGGTTCGAATCCCGGTGCCCCATATGGTTCCCCGTGCCTGCCAGGAGCAATTTCTGAGCATGAGCCAGGAGTAACCCCTGAGCACTGCCGGGTGTGACCCAAAAACAAAAAACAAAAAAAAGAGAAAGTTTTGGAAAGAAACAATTTAGAAATTAAAATAAAAGGAGCACAGATGGGAAATAGTGCAAGTGCCTTGTACATGAGTCTTGATTTTTTAAAAATATTTTTTATTTAAACACCTTGTTTACAAACATGATTGTGGTTGGGTTTCAGTCATATAAGATGACACCCCCCCATCACCAGTGCAATATTCCCATCACCAATGACCCAAATATCCCTTCTCCCATTCCTTCCCCTACCTGTACTCTAGACAGGCTTTCCACTTCCCTCATATATTCTCATTGTTAGGCTAGTTCGCAATGTGGTTATTTCTCTAACTAAACTCATCATTCTTTGTGGTGAGATTCATGAGGTGGACTGTGAGTCCTGATTTTTATCCCAGCACAAACATACAGCTCCAGCACTGGCTCAAGTACTAGAGGGAAAGATCTCTCTAAAAAGAAAAATGAATAAAAAAGTAAAAATCTATCAAGCTTTTTGAAAATCAAGAATGAATCTCTATAACATTCTAAACAAATAGAAACCTGAAGAGATGGGTTGGGTGCAAAGTTGCCTTCCTGTAAGGTCCTGCCTGTACCATTTTAGGCAGCAGAAACTGGTTATTAGCTTGGGGGAAAAAATAAGTGCACAGCTTTGTATTGGAGAGAAAAACCCCTAAACTTAATTTCCTGAAGACAGTTCTTTGTTTTGTTGTTATTGGGTTTTTTTTTTTTTTTTTGGGCCACACCCGGTGACACTCAGGGGTTACTGCTTACTATGCGCTCAAAAATCTCTCCTGACTCAGGGGACTGTATAAAACTCCGGGGATCCAACTGACGTCCTTCCTGGGTCAGTCACGTGCAAGGCAAAGGCCTTACCATTGTGCCATCGCTCCAGCCCCCTGAAGGCAGTTTTGAGCTCAAAAGGAAATGAACTTGCTCAATGTATTTATTTTTGGCTTAGGTGTGTGTGGGATTGGGGGAGGGCTGGAGCAGCCTTGTATATGGCACAAAGCACACAGCAAAAACTAGCTGCTATTTCAGGTCAAGAGATGAAGGGAACAGGACTGTCTCCTGCTGATGTGGAGCAGAAAGTCTGAGAAGACAAATTAGTGTGTATGGGCAAGGAAGGGGACAAGGAGTGAACAGAGATATAGCTCCACAGTCTGAGTGTGAGCTTTGCTTGCAGGATTCCTGGGTTTGATCTGCACTGCCTGGTCTCCTGAGCATCATTTGGAGTGATCCCCGAATACAGAGCTAGTAGCAGCCCCAAATACTGTTGGCTCTACAGAATGTGACTCTAAAGTCAATAGCATAAAACAGTAGACTTTGGAATTCAAGTTTATAGTGTCTGCCTGGGCAGAGAAGCTATAAGACTGGCCAACTGGAAAGTTAAAAAATGAGTAAAAATGGCCAGAGAGACAATTCAGGAAAATAGGAATTGCTATGAATGCAGCCTACCCAGGTTTGAATACCTAGCATTGCATATTGTCCTTTAAATACATAGCTAAGAAGAGCCTATGAGGACTTGAGTGATAGTTACAGTGGATAGGGAGTTTGCCTTGCATGTGGAAGACCAGGGTTAAATCTTTGTAATACCATATGGTCCCTAGAAACCACAGGAATGATTCCTGAGTATTCTACCTGCTGTACCATCTCTTTAGCCCCTAAACCTAAATTTCTAATAGTCCAAGTCAATTTATATAAAATATAAAAATATAATGAAAAATGTGAAAAACCACATCTCATAGAGGAAAAATAAAAAATAGATTATAACCTTGAGTAAGAATGGCAGCATATTACTTACCAATAATAAGTAATGGGATAAGTAAGGTAAATGAGATACATTTTGAAACTACTAAGTACAAATAATTAGGGGTCTAAAATTCTAAAATGATCCATGCTTCCACCATGATATTATAGCAGTAGGGAGTTTGCCTTACACTCAGCCAACCTGAGACAGACCTGGGTTTGATTCCTGACATCCCATATAGTCCTAAGCTCTGCAATTTCTGAATGCAGAGTCAGGAGTAAACCCTGAGCACCACCGGGTGTGGGCCCAACACCAAAAATAAAATAAAAGGATCCAATCTGTCATTTTTAAGTAAGTGTATTTTGCACTTACTAAAATTGTATCTGGCACTTGTTTTAAGCATTTAAAACATTAAGCAAAAGATATAAATGCAGAAATAACTCATACAGTATAGGTTTGAACATCAGTGTTTATCAAGCCAAGACAATGAGAGTTTTGCTCTAGAGACTTTAGTGAGGCAAGCTGAGCCAGTAGTCTGTGCCCTAAATTGGTATAATCTGATTGAGGGAATAATTTACTCTTTTTGGTTTTATTTTATTTATTTATTTATTTATTTATTTATTTATTTATTTATTTATTTATTTATTTATTTATTTTTGGTTTTTGGATCACACCCGGCAGTGCTCAGGGGTTACTCCTGGCTCCATGCTCAGAAATCGCTCCTGGCAGGCACAGGGGACCATATGGGGCACCAGGATTCGAATTGATGACCTTTTGCATGAAAGGTAAACGCCTTACCTCCATGCTATCTCCCGGGCCCCTCTTGTTGGTTTTAGATGGAAATGTTTTATTTTATGCTGGATGCAGGTGGACCTTCTCACCTAAGCTGTCTACTTGCAGCCTGAGGGGAAACTGGTATGAATGAAGGTAAAGGTGACGAGGGAGAGTGAGAAGTAAAGAAGTCCCTAGTTCTTGATCATTATGCTGTTGTTTGTATTGATCTGGAACCTACCTTAACCTTGTGTAATACTTTATGTGGCAAAATAATAAATTCTCTTATTGCTAAAGGCAATATCAGTTTTGTGTTTACTTTTGGCAGTTGAAGAAATTCTAATTGCTATGTAAGTACTTTGGTAATCAGGATAAAAGTGAACTATTAAAATTAATTTTAAAAATTTAGCTTCTTAAGAGTTACAAACATCCATCCATTCACTCAATTAGAGAAATGTCTCTAAAATAAGAGCACAGAAAGATTGTTATTCAATGTAGGGAGTAGAGATACCAAGAAACTACTAACCGAAGAGAATGTTTTCAAACCAAAGTGAAATGAACATGAATAAATGTAAAGAATACACAGAAAATTTTCTTAGAAATAGAGAGAAAGGGGCTAGTGTGATAATGCAGTGGTATGGCATTTGCTTTGCATGTGGTCAGACCTCAGTTCCATCATCAGTGTCCCATATGGTGCCCCAAAACAGGAGCAATTTCTGAGTGCATAGCCAGGAGTAACCCCCGAGTGTCTTCTGGTGTGACCCCCAAAACAAACAAACAAACAAACAATCCACAGAAATAAAGTGAAAAACCTATAAAGAATATGAGCCTAACCATACAACTTAGAAATAAAGGCCAAAACTAGGGATTGCATAGATAAATAGACATATTCACAATAAAGCAAACAAAAAAGTTATAGTACAAAATGACATTAATAAAATAAACAAAACTAAAGGATACCTCAAAGAAGACATCATAAAAAATATACACAGTCTTAATGGAAATGAACAGAGTTAGGATCTGGAGTTGAAGGATGAGACTACACAATTGAAATAAAGCAAAGCAAAATTTTATTCCATCAAGAAACAGCTACAAACTGACTGATCAGTGCCATCTCCTGCAGGAGGGAACTCAACCCCGTGGTCACAAGCCAGTTTATATAGGGTTAGAAGCAGGAAGTCTTGACCTTTAAGTTGATTGGCTATTGTCTAGAGTGTTTCTAGGGTATTTCATCATGTCCTTTTATGGCTAGATGTCTAGGGAAGTATATTTTAGTTTATAGGATCTTGGAGTCTGTGTCATTATTGTTAGTGGCTATATAGTGTAGTATATAGGGCTTCGGGTTCTAGGTCATTATTGTTGGAATAGAAATTTAGTCCTTAAATATGGAACTTAGCCTTATTAGACTTAAATGGAAACTTAACTTTAAGTCGACAAAATGGAGTCTATTCTGCTCTAGGCTCCACATTCCTCCTATTCTTTTGGATCTGAGTCAAATCTTTGACTTTTCTTCAGGTCCCTTGTCCTTGTCACTACCTATTAGCACATTCTGGGATCTTAGCACGATCATCTTAACTGCACTTACCTGAGCCTGAATAAAATGGGTGAAGAAATCTTGTGGAACATAATCAAAAACTCCAAACTGCATATGTCAAAGTTTAGGAGAGGGGATTTCCCAAGTGATAATTTGACCCACAAACCCTTCATCCACAGTCCAGGTAAAAGTCCCAAGTATAGTTCACAAGCAAATGGGACTATTTATTCCAGCCAGGCACCCCATGGTCACCACTGTCAGCAGGAGCATCAGGACAATCTGTATTCTTCCCTGATTCTGGGAAATGTGTCGATTGAATATGCATGGGGTCCTTCTCATCTGGGTGAGTGACTATCCACCTCAAGGTACAAGGTGGTTCATGTATTTCCTTCCATCCTGCAACTTTAACATCTGTTGGAGTGGAGAGGACAACAGCATAGAGCTCTAAAATACAGTTGCTTGGAGAGATGGGCTGTGAGGGTTGTTGCCCTCTCTGCACTGGGTCAACAGAAATGCCATCCATACTTGGTGCTAATTCTTTTCAGGATATGCAGTATTTACTGTTAGAAATTTTTTGCAACTTCCTCTGGCCCCTCTTGCATTTACCCCCTGTTAGCTTTCCTGCTGACCTTCACATTTCCCTTGAGAGTTTACCACCTTAGAAGGCATGAAGGGTAATGTGGGAAAGATTCATCTTCTGTAATTTCTTCAGACTGGCAAAAGACTGTAGGCTCTACCTATATAAAAAGGGGTGAAATCTCATTTTACCTTAGCTCTTAATGAGCATCCAGGCAATTGACTTGTTCAGGTTTCAGTTATCAATATTTAAAAAAGATCATATTAATTAGACAGAAATATTTAAAATGATTAGACCCTGGAGCATTAAATGGCCCTCTCTATCCTTGGGTGGTCAGAGATATAGAAGTTGCTCCCTCTGGGATAGTGAAACAAAGTTAAGCAATATAAATCAAAGCATCATAAATATATACCTGTTCCTTGAGCATTTGCTGCCAAACTTCCTCAGGAAAAGCTCTCTAATGCTATACAGATGTTGCAGGGAGAGGAAGTCCAGGACAACCACTAAGTTTAGTAACAGCACATAAATCATGGCTCTGTGTTACTTCTCCTACTGTCCTGTTTAGTCTGAGTTCTCCCTGGTAAAAGTCTGACTCCCACTATCCTATTCAGACTAGTAATAACATGTACAGCTTTTAATTCTTTCATGACCAGTCTATTACAAGAAAGTACATTTTCATATGGGTTAACCAAGAGGAATGGGCTTTAAAGTAAGACCACTAGACTACATTTAATTAAGTAAGCTACAGAAAAGTAGTTGTTCTTTCCACCTTCACCTTGAACCTTGCCAGATAGCTGAATAAACATGGCTTGTTCCATGGCATAAACCCAGCAAAATTGGCCAAATCTCCATTTTGGGCATTCCATTCCTTACAGAGAATTTATGGGAATTAGTCAAGTACAGAGCAGGTGGTTTATTAATAAAGGCATTAATACTTTATCTGTCACATTAAGGTTACCAGACTTGCCCAATATAAAAATGTGAAGGTCATGTTAGTATGATGAGCTGGAGCTTACCCTGGGCCTTTCATCCTCTGTACCATCTCTCTCCAGGGTTGGGAGAGATTCTGATCTCCATTCTCAACACTGAGAGCATGGCACAGGCTGTGGCCAGTAGGTGCAGATTTAGACATTCCTATATGCTTTCTTATATCCTAGGCCAGTCTGCTTCTATGATCTTCATGAGGCTAGTAGAATACTTGTAGCAGTACCAATTATTACTGGACCTGTCTCTGTCATTTAACCTCAACATTTATCAACTCTTTCCTTAGAAGAGGAATCTGGGGTCCCCTAGCTGACTTTTAAGATTTCTTGTTGTGTTAGTAGTAATCTCCACTAGAGAGAGGAAAACTTTCTGCCTGTATTTGTGCAAACAAACATAGTGCTATGAAGCATAAAAATACTGAAGGTACCAAGAATAGGGAAAAAGCAAATGTTTCTCAAATTTATAGAGCACACAGAACAACCATCATGCATATAAATTTTAAATTCCATTTGGAAAATTTTGATTTTCTATTATTTCTAAAGGTCCAATTTTCTAAGAGCACTGTAACATGAGTCTAGAATATCTAAACTCCTTTTTCATAATATTCTCTATACAAAAATACCATTTCTAATTTAGAGATATATTAATAACAATACAGCTTGAATATATAGTTTCTTTCCTTAGTACATATACTCAAAGCCATATTCACATTACTTTACATTAATTCTTAGTCCAATTTGCAACCACTGTTACACTTTCACAAAATTTACTTCTTTTTTCCCCAACATTCATAAACCTATCCATTATCTTTCTTGCAGAAAACACACATTTACACTCTTCTCTCTAACTTTTTCTCTTCATCGTCTGATGGGAAGTCCTGCCACAGTCACTTGCATGCACCCAGCTCAGAGCACTAGACAGGGTCATTCTTGGCTCTGTGATCCAGCCTCTCTCTGCACCTTTTTCTGTACCTTCCTCCTAAACCAGTGTTGTAGCTCTAGGAGGGAAATCTGAACTGCCTTCTTTCAATTTGGAACAAATTGTTAGACAAATGGTCTTTTATGGTACTTACTAAAGAACTTGAAATTAGTTCTATAGAATTCCCATTTTTTTTTTTAATATTGACCATCAAGTATCATTCAGATAGCATTTCTAATATTACCACAACCCATTGATATTAAGACCAACATTAAGTTTGATACCTGGAGACAAAATAGACATGAAATTGAATTACCTTAACAATATTATGCATTCCCATAGACTGGGAAGGATAATTAACAATATAGTCTGAAAAAGCCAATCACAATCATTTGAAAAAATTTCCACCCAATTCTTCATTCTTAGAAATCACTAAAGTTAAAGAAGCTGTTTCTCTTCACTTGAAATTTGAAATACCATGAAAGGGGAGAAACTGATAAAATTAAAGCTGTTCCTTGTTTTAAAACAGCCATTTTTTTTTTTTACTTTTCTGATCATTTGCTATTTACAGATGACTCCTTAACGAAGACTAAATAAGTTCCCAACGCTGAGGAATTCCTGAAGGTTGGATGATAAAAGAGAGAGTTAGACTTTGGGATTTCTTAACATCTTCTCCAGAGGATTTTAACTCCTGCAGGCCTGAGTTTCCAAAGTCTCCCAATACCCAATGCCTTTTTTTTTTTACTTTATTTATCGATTGGTTGGTTTGTGGGCCACACCCAATGATACCCAGGGGTTACTCCTGGCTCTGCACTCAGAAATCGCCCTTCACAGGCTTGGGGACTATAGGAGTGCCAGAAATCTAACTGGTCCATCCCAGGTTGGCTGCATGAAAAGCTAATGCCCTCCCACTGCACTATCTCTCTGGCCTCAATGCCCAATGTCTTAATAGATCTTTCTACCAGCCAGAGTCTCTCTTTGTTGGTTTCATCAGCATCTAACTTCTACCCTGCTTTTCTCCAGCTAATTCCCACTATTGGAAGAGGCTAATTTGGTACCTTCACTCTCATCCCTTGTCTGCTGCTCGCCCCATCCAGCCTGGACTTCCTGTCTCCATGTAGACCTTTCCACTGCACATGTTCCCAAGAACATATGCACAGACCTGCAGCATGCATAGAAAGAGGAGAAGGAGTATAAACTCATTCTTTCCTCTTTGGGCGGGAATTTCACTGAGATCTCACAGACTGACCTCCTCAATTCCTTAGGACTTCTTCCCATAATTTTTCAGACTTCCCTTCATATTTTTCAGACAATTAGACAATAAAGACAGACTCAAAGCTCAACCATAAGCACAACACACAATTTTGCTGAGCTCAAATCGAATTCTACCAAACACTAAGGGGTGGTATTTTCCTTAGAGTTCCCCTGACTCATTGTCCTGACCAAGATGACACAAAAGACAGAGAAACAATAACAACATATCGGGTACCCAAAACACATTAGAGAAAGTACGGATACTGCTGCCTGTGTTCCCTGCTATGACCATTGACCCTCTCTGTAACAATGGATCAATGGGAGTCCTTTCTAACTAGTCACAGCTCCTGCTATGACCCTAGAACTCCTCCAAACCTTGCAGCTCCTGCTGCAAATCTCACAGCTCTTGCTGAAAACCTGGTGGGTCTGCCATGACCCTAGGGAGGAGTAGGGTATCCCTGCACTCCTTCTGGACTGGGAGCAATCCTGTGTTCAGTTTTACTTCTTAGATCACACCAAGAGTTCCATCTCACTTGGGCCTTCACCTCCCTCGAGAACGTCTCAGAATATCTACGAGAACTTAGTAGCTATGTTAGTGACCTGGTCTATGTTGTTCAAACCCTGACAAGCCCCAAATGTTTTTGTCCAGAGTTGAAGGATCAGACCACGCAATTGAAATAAAGCAAAGCAAAGCTCTGTTCCATCAATCAACCTTATAATATAGGGCTAGAAGAAAGAAGTCTTGACCCTTATGTTTATTGGCTGTTGTCTAGGGTGTTTCTAGGTTGCTTCATCATGTGCTTTTATGGCTGGATGTCTAGGGAGGTATATTGTGGTTTATAGGGTCTTGGAGTCTGCATTTTTATTGATGGGATAGAAACTTAGGCCTTAAGTGGAACTTATTCTTGTCAGCCTTAAATGAAAACTTAATGTTAGGTTGCCAAAATGGGGTTCATTCTGCTCTAGGTTTCACAATAGAAAAGAGACCTGATTATATACATGAAAAATATATTTCTAAATAGAAGAACTCAGAACTAAGGATGTAAACTTTGCTCCAGTTCACACTTTAAACTATTAGTGGAATGCAATCCCTTTTCCAACCAAAATCTCAATAGAATAGTTTGGCACTTCACAAAGCCATCTAAAATTTCATATGGATGAAAAAAGATGCATAATAAGCTAAGACAATTTGAAAAAATAGTATAAGGATGCTGGCTGATTTTCTAGGTATTCTCTACAAAACTATTGGGCTGAAAACAACATGTCACTGGGGAGGAATTGATAAATAGATCAGCGGAATAGCAGCTTAGGCATGGAACTTGGATTGTTACTGATGGGACATCAAAATCAGTGGGGAAAAGGATATTCAATATAATTCATGGTGTTGAGACAATTGACTTTCTACAGAAAAGCAAATGGAAATTAGATTACTACTTTATACCATACAAAAACAAATTCTGGACAAAAATGTGAAAATCAAGATTTCATGAGGAAAATGCATGTTAAGAAATATAGAAAATATTCAGAAAATATAAACTTGAAATAATAAAAGAATTCTTCAAAAAAATAAATCAATCAAAAATCAAAATCCACTAAGGAAAAGACAAATAAATTTGACCCCAGAAAGTAAAATGCTTCACAAACAATGCTTAAAAACAACATATATACCAGAATAAAAATATTTTTTGTATTTGTGTAAGAAACTAGTTTTTAAAATAAATAAAAGATCCCTACAAGCAAATAAGGAAAACAAATAGAAAACAGAGAAAAATATTAAAGATATAGATGATGACCATAGTTATGTGAATAAAAATATAAGATTCAATATGTTTTCATTTCTATAGTTATTTGGAAAATGCAAATTAAAAGAATATCATGTTTTACTTACCTTTCCATGAGGAATAGCGACACTTTCATCTACTGATGTGAAGATATTAGAAGATACATAATATGGTGCTAGAAGGAAAAACATATTTACCAATCAAGCTGAACTTTTATTATGTCTGATTTGTTTACCTTTGATTATCATTCTTGGTACAGAATTGGGCCATGGGAAGAGCATGATGTTTTTAAATTAACTAATAAATCTTTTCAAATAACACAGGTGTGATCTCACTTTCTATTTCCGAAGTGAATGACTATACATAAACAGAGTACAGATGTGAGACTCCTAGCTACCAGTGTAATGATATTAAAAGGAGGCATTGGGAGGTAATTAAGGTTTGATAAGGTCAAGATGGGGGGAACCATTGTATAATGGTATTATTGCCCTTATATGCCAGAGGATACCCCAAAGAACTAGTTTTCTATTTTTGTAAAAATCACCCCATGCACCATATTTCTAACCCTGGGTGAACGAGTCTAAAGTAGGGTCATGCATGAAATAAACCAGACCTGAGGGTTAAATACATATAGTTTGGCAATATTCTACCTAATATGGAGAGTCAACTGCCTACCAGAACTGTCATTTTTATTGAGTGCAGAGACCACCCCTAGGTGGGGCAATAAGGATAGACTAAGGACAGACAGATCAGACTATTCTGAGCCAGTCTCACCCAGCTGTACATGTAAAATAATCTCTGTCATGGGTAAAACTAAGTTGTAAACAAATAAATACAAAGAAACTGAACACCAGATCAGAACTTATAAAAGTTGTTCTTTTTTCATAGGCACAGTAAAAGTTAACTGTAATAACATCAACGTTTAAATTGTATACATCATTCTCAAAAATAGCCTTTTTATATCTTATACATATTACATATACATATTTTTCATAAACTTCCCTGAACATAAACATTTCTGCATATACACTTAATTTGAAAATACTTCAACATTCTTACACTAGCACTGTAATACAAATCTAAAATATCTGAGTTCCTTTTCATAAACTTCCTTTAAAAAGTCATAAGAACATTTCTGCAGATACATATATATATGTATATATATAGTTTGAAAATAAATTTGCTAAGATATTCTTATTATGAGCACTGTAATAAGATCCTATATTATCCAAGTTCCTTTTTCATTGATTTTTGTGGACAAAGACATTTAAACATATTTGCAGACATAATTTGAGAATAGGTTGCTAAATAATATACACAATCAAACATCATAGCAATTGGGAAACATTCATTGGGATAGCTGAGAACTTTCAAAACGCAAACAACATTATGTATTTTCCAGAAATTGTGAAAACTAATATTAAGCCACTAAAGTTGGATACAAAATTTTCTGTTTGAAGTAGGGCCTAAGAAAACAGTAGCTCGGGGTCGGTGAGGTGGTGCTAGATGTAAGGTGTCTTCCTTGCAAGCGCTAGCCAAGGAAAGATAGCGACCGCGGTTCGATCCCCTGGCGTCCCATATGGTCCCCCCAAGCCAGGGGCAATTTCTGAACACTCAGCCAGGAGTAACCCCTGAGCATCAAATGGATGTGACCTGAAAACCCAAAAAAGAAAAAAAAAAGAAAACAGTAGCTATTAAGATCCACGTAGATAAAACACAATTTGACCAGCAATATAGTGACTGATACAAATAGGGTCAATATATTAGCCTAGAAAAAAGTTAATTTTTTTTAGGTAACTCAGATGCAGGAGATTCTGAAAGCAGCTTCTCCTCAGCTGGTCTTCTGCTGGGCTTGGATCTTCTATCTTCACATTCTGTGTAAGGTTCCTGGGTTCTCTTTAATAATCTGCTGCAGATTGGAGGACTGAGGACTTTGCAAAAAGTGTCTCCCGTTGAAGAAAGATGGTAGGCATAGGTGTCTG
>PVKC010016345.1:0-20882 GCA_004027635.1 Crocidura indochinensis
GAACAACAATCCTCACGCGAGCGAGCGGACAAGAACCTGGCCAGCTTCCCAGCTTCCGGGCGCCGCAGCCAAGGGGGTTGTGCCCATAGGGCCCAGCCACTTCACAGGGTCTCTGCAGGCAGCCTGGAGCTGCTCTGCTCCGGGTGGGCCCCCAGACTGAGGGATGGATCCTGGGTTGGGATGTGGGGGAGAGCTAGGTTGGGGTACAGGAGGCTGGGCCCCAAGTTGGGGTTTGGGTCCCGTGTTGGGGTGTGGGAACTGGGTCCCGGGTTGAGGTGTGGGTTCCAGGTTAGGGGCTGGACTGAGGTATAGGGATCTAGACTCCTGTCTCCCACCCAGCAGAGCCCCCTCAGCTGTCCACTGCCTCTGCTGCTCCAGACCCTGGTCTGGGTCCCACCAAGTATGTCCAGCAGGACTCCCAGAGTCTGATGGAATTTTTCCATGCTGGGGTCAGCTCCTGGACACATCATGTGGCCCCCAGTACCCATTCTGGGCAAGGTCCATGGCAGTCACACGATGCAGCAGCCCCATGTGAGGTTTATGGGATGACTTTGGTGTCTAGAAGATGAGTTGGTGGTTCATAGGGCGGTGACAGGTAGCAGCAGGAGGGATGCAGGGTTCAGGGTGGCCTCTGGGTGCTGCACCCTGGGAGCCCTTCAGAACTAGAGTGGGGAACTCAAATGCTAGGACCTTCTTTCTGAGTATCCACACCTCAGAGCTGGCCCCAGAGCTGCTCTGTCTTCCTGCTGGTGCTCCTGCTCCTCTTCCCGCAGGCCGAGCAGGCACGTGCCCAGCTAACGGAGGCACGGGAGGCGCTGGCCAGGCTGCAGGAGGAGCTGCGGGGCTGCTGCAGGGAAGTCCAGGAGGCCAGGAAGGCACGGAAAGAGGAGGCACAGGCTAGGGCCACACTAGAGCGTTCCAACACCGAGCTACGGGCCGCCCTCTGCACCGCTGAGCATCACAGGGCCAGGTAGGAGACTGTGGGCACAGCAAGGGCGTGGGCTGGGAAGACCTGGCCATCCTGTCTGCTGCTGGAGGCCCGCTGGGAGGGACCCCAGGGCCCGGTGTCTCAGCTCCAGGCGCTGCGAGGAGGAGCTGACCCAGAAGGTATTGGTCCTGGGGGAGGCACAGCAGGTGGCCGAGGAAGACATGACCCAGCTGCGGGTGAGCCTGCAGCAGGCAGAGCAGGAGCTGAGGAAGGCCCGCCGAGAGCTGCAGGGGCTGCACACACAGGTGAGCCTGACCCCAGGGGATCCACAGGGATAACTGACCCCCTGAGGGTTGACCCTACAGGAGACAGATCCATGGGGGTGATCCACACAGGGGAGCCTGGCTCTGCACACATGAGATCTGTGTCACATGTTACACACACACACACACACACACATACTTTCCCCTGGTCATGCACCAGCACTGGTCTGAGGGTGGTGCTGGCTCTGCAGGTAGGTCTGCATTATCCATGCAGCCTCTCAAGAGGACGCCCTGGAACCTTCTCTCAGCGGGACCAGGGATGCTGACCAGTGGAGATCTGTGGATGTCAGAGTCTCCACTGGCCACTCCCCTAGTCAGAACATGGAGGTTTGGAGTTGCCATCACAATTCTACGTCAGCCTGTTTGGCTGCTGGGTCTCTCAGTGTGTGGGAGAAGTGAGGAGGCTCCTAGAGGTTCCTGGGAGGTTTCTAAGATATTCCTGAGGGATACCTAAAGGGCTCCTGAGAGGCTCCTGACATACTTGGCCCTTGGGGCACACCTGCACAAATACCCAGTGAATGTGGTGTTGAGCCACAGTGAAGTCCAGTGAGCCTCGGTGAGCCCCAGTGAGCCCTGGTGAGCCCTGTTGAACTACAGTGAGTGGTTCTGTGAGTCCCTGCCTGCAGGTGGAGACGCTAGAGGCCAAGAGGCAGCAGCAGGCCCAGGAGCTGAGGCAATTGCAGGCACGGAGCATTCAAGAAACCCGGGAGCTCCAGAAGCAAGCAGCCAAGGCCCAGGCTGACCGCGAGGGGACCTGCAAGGAGGTAGAAGACAGAGCTCCACGGATCAGGGCCTGGTCCACCTTCCCAGGGATAGCCGCTCCACATGCCCAGAGGAGGAGGTGTGGGGGTCTCTGTAGATGCAGTGCTGGCTGCCTGACAATGGGGTGTCCCATCAAGGCCGCCCATTACTCAGTGCTGGGGCCTTACTTACCTGCTGGCCCTTGGCTCCCCCTTATCTAGGCTGAGAAGAAGGCACTGGTATCATGAGGACAGGTCTAGCTCCCACACTAGAGAGCCCAGCCTGGGAAGTCTCCCTCTGGCCGCAAGGGTGAGCACAGGCTTCACACCTCAACTTGGACACTCTCGCAGGTGCTGCGGCTTCAGAGGGCGCTAGCAGAAGCAGAGGCCATGGGGGAGGCACGGGAGATGCGGCTGCGGGAGCAGGTGCGGGAGAGCCAGGGTGCCACGCGGGCACTACGGGCAGAGCTGCAGCGGGCCACGGGTCGGGCCAACACACTGCAGGCCCGCCTAGAACAGGCCAGTGGCCGGGCACGAGGCCTGGAGGAGGAGCTGGGCCAAGTCCAGGGGGCCCGAAGGGCAGCAGAGGATCAGCTCAACCGACTGTGGGGGACACTGCGCCGGAGCCTGGGGCTGCAGGGACGGAGCCCTTCGACCTCGCCAGAACGGCCTGGCTCCTCCATCAAAGGTCAGTGTCCTTGGGAACTCTCTCAAAGGGTAGAAATAGGCCCAGGGTTCCTACCCCCAGCCTGTCCCTTCCTTGCTGGACCACAGGGATCCGTAGCTCCCAGGGTCTGCTCAGGCCCGGCTCACCTCTCCGGGGACCCTGGCCTGTGCTCCATGACCTGGGGCCTGAGGTGGACGTGGCCGCAGCACGGGATGCCCTGAAGGACGTGATTCAGCAACTCCGTGAGGCCCAGCGCCAGCGGGTAGGGCATACCCTGCCTGGTACAGCTGGACCCCAGCACATGGCCTCTTTAGCCTCTCCTTCCATCCCTATATCCTGCTGTTCTGCCATCTTCTGCCTATCCTTCTGTCTGTCCACCCAGAGTCCTGGAGGCCCCACCCCAGTATGCCAGCCTCCCCTACACACTGGCAGCAGAGCCCAAGGCCTAGGCAGTGTCCCCTCTTGCCCCAGGCTGCCACCCATGTGCAAGTGACCCATTCCGGGAAGGACAAGCTGACCCCAGCCTGGCCTTGCCACCAGGCTCACTGGCCTTGTCTCTACCTAACACCAATACCCGAAGTCAGTCAGCACCCATTGGCCAATTCACCCACACCCCTACCCGCCCCTCACCCCTTACCCCTCCCAGGATGACTGGCACTTCCAGGCTGAGCGGCTGAGCCTGCATCTGAGCGAGGAGGAGAACAAGCGGGCACAGGCACAAAGTCGCGCAGGGCAGCTGCAGAAGCTGCTGGCAGAGGCTGACGAAGGTGACCTTCAGGGGTGGCGGGGACTGTGCCTACCCCAGAGGGAAAGCAGGTGTCCTGCAGTTCTAGGACCCTCTGAAACTGTGCCCAACCCCCCTCCCATGGAGGAGCTGCAAAGCCCTAGCTAGGGGTCTAGCCAAGGGAGGGGTGAGGCCTGTCCTGAGTTCCTAGTCCTGCAGGCTGGCGGTGGGTGCAGAACGAGCAGCACCAGACTGCATGGCAGTGGTGGTGCTGGGGGCCCCTGGGCAGGTGGGCCAGCTCCAAGGGGCCTCTGTGACAAGTCAGGGCAGGGATAGGTCAGTGTCCAGTGGGACTACGCAGCCTCTGCCCTCCTTGCAGCCCCTGATCCAGGACCCCCAGGGAGAGCCTTGCCATACACACCTGACCCTCAGTCCATGGGGTGGCCCTACAAGGCCAGAGCTGACCCAGGGGTCCACAGGGGTGTGTGAGGAGCTGCAGAGAAGGTGCCAGGAAGGATTAGTTATATCCCCGACACCATGGAGGGGCCCCAGCCTGTAGGACAGCCCTGAGCACCAGAGGGTGTGACCCAAAAAATAACAGTGTCTGTGGCTTCCCAGACCACTCCACATAAGCAGAAACAGTAACAGTGGTGTAACCAAAGTGGCTCAGCTTAGGAGACAGCCCATTCAATATCCAGCACATAGAAACCTGGTCTCTGCACAGATACCCCATCTCTACACAAATACCCTGTCTCTGCACCAGACACAGGAGCTCACCTCCCACAGGTCTCTGTATACCCCAAGCAGGAGTCAAAACACACCGTATACAGAATTGTGCACCTCTCCTGAGCCCTGTCTGCCCTTGTGCCCAGCAACTCAGCCATCCCCTCGCATATTCCCAGGGGATTCCTCTCTCTCCCCAGGAAGAAGTGGATGTGATCCACCAGGCCCTCCACAAAAGTGGGCAGCACAGCCAGCAGCTGGAGGAGCAGGTGGCCAGCCTGGAGTACAGGTGCCAGGAGGTGGAGAGGACACTGGCAGCCCAGCAGCAGGTAGAGGTGCCCAGAGGCACCAGGGCATGTGGAGAGGTCCCAGGGCAGGTAGAGACACCCAGAGGCCTCCAGTCCACAGCTACCCAATGAGAATCTGAAATATGGTTTTTGGGCCACACCCAGTGACGCTCAGGGGTTACTCCTGGCTATGCGCTCAGAAGTCGCTCTTGGCAGGCACGGGGGACCATATGGGAACTGGGGGATCGAACCGTGGTCCGTCCTAGGCAAGGCAGCAGGTACCTTACCTCCTGCGCCACCTCCCGGCTCCCGAGAATCTGAAATATGGACCCACTGTCCCACTGTCCCACCCAAAAGCAGCCCTAGAACCTGATCACAGAGGGCTTACTACCCAAGGACACAAGGACACTGGCCAGCCCACCCAAGTACCACAGGGCCCAAGACCCCAATCCCTGGGATCCTGGTAGGGGGTCAGGCAGGAGTTCAGGGGACCAACCATACTATTGTATCAGCACAACTACAGGAGTACTGGGCCTTAGGGTACAGAGGGCCTGGCTGCAGGTGTTCTAGCACAGGAACTGGGTACATACCCAGGACACAGTTACTGGAGCACAAGTACTTGGGATACAGGTACTGGAGCACAAGTACTCAAGACATAAGCAGTGTGGCACAAGCACTTGGGGCACAGGAACTGAGGTACCATTCCTTGGGGACTGCAGAGTCCAGAGGCAGGTGCTCTGGCACATCCTGGAAAGGTATTAGGGTACTTACTGGTCCTTAGGGTATCTCAAGCCCAGGCACAAAGCCTTGAACACAGGCACTCAGGGCATAGCAATTAGGGCATGTACTCAGGGCATAGGTACTGGAGCACAGTACTCAGACATAGGAGCTAGAGCATGTACTCAAGTCATGAGTACTGGGGCACAATATTCAGGGTTCAGGTATTAGGAATTCAGGGCACAGGTACTGGGCACTGTACTCAGGGCACAGGTACTCTTGTGGTATAGGTAGTCATATACATATACTTTGACACAGGTACTCAAGGCATAAGAATTGGGGCATTTACTCAGGGCATGAGTACTGGGGCACAGAAAACAGAGCCAAGAAACCAATGGGACCTGCTAGTGGAGGTTCCTCACCCCAGGTCGACTCAGAGAGAGTTGGCAGGAAAGTGCCAATCTGTGTCCCCCACCCACCCAACCCCCTTCCCCCTCACACCCAGCCCTGTCTCCTCTGTTGTATGGGGCCCTGGGCCCCCCTCTGGGCGGCAGAGCTGCCCTCCCCTTGTGAGATCCTGACCCCCAGTGTGTGCCCAGCCACTGTGGAGATGGAGTTGCTGGAGGTCAGTGTGAGGCCCAGCCTATAAACCCTTTACTGGAGTCTCAGGAGGGGAAACCAGGATGTGGCCAGTATTTATTTTGGATTCACTTTTCTCCTCCTCAGGCGTTTGTAGGGAGACTCCGGGCTCTTAAAGCCACAGGACAGACTCAGCCCTGATAAAGAAAGGAGCCCTTGTTTGGGAAGTGTGGGTCCTGGCCTAGCGCTACCCCCAGACCCCCTTTCGGGGCCCCTGAGCGCCAGGCCAGCCCCCTGAGAGAGGGGGAGAGGACCACAGGCAGCCAGGTGGGGGAGGGGCTGGCCTGTGCAGTAATGCTGGGCTGGGGGCTGGGAGGGCCTATGCTGGTTCTTCAACTCAGGGACAGGGATAAAGAGTACCGTGCTCAAGGGGATCAGGTGGGCCAGCATTTTCCTCCTGGACACTCATGTCAGTGGCTTATGTCTGACACTCAGGCTCCGAAGTCCTAGTCCTGGGCACGGGTGGGGGTGTGGGAATGGCACAGGGACAGCACCAGGCCTGGGGCCTGGGGCCTGGCTGTGGGGCCCAAGTTCAGGACAGCTTCCAGGGGGCAGAGATGAGGGGCCAGAGCAGAACATGAACCAGAGGGAGGAGCAAGGGGGCAACGGGGACTCCCCTGTGCCAAAGACAGACCAGCAGAAACCAGACTGAGGTAGCACAGCTGCCCCAGGACCCTGCACAGACCACAACGTGCCCGAGTCTGGGCGCCCCCTGGTGGCGGTGACTCCTGTGCCCTTTCTTGCCCAGACCCCATAGAAGCTCCTTCTCAGGCAGGTGTCCCCACACCCAGCAGGGGAGCAGGTGGACCAGGACTACTAAGCCAGGTGCAGGCAGAGACATTGGCCACAGCCAAACCTCAGGGATCATTGGCTGCAGCCAAGCATTCTGCAGGGCGGCTGGTTCCTCAGAGATGGCGGGACCTGGAGCCACAGTAGGGGGAGACACACTTGTCCTTCTGTCTGAGTACTTAAGAGAGGGAGGACTCCTGACAGCAGCCAGCACACACATGTACACGGAGAAGCCTGTGTACAAACATGCATTGCACATGTGTGTACAGGGAGCCTTGCACACAGACATACATTGGCTACATGTGTACATGGAGGGTCTGTACATAGACATACATGACACACGTGTGCACGCGGAGCCTCACGCACACTGACATACATTAGATACATGAGCACAAGCAGAGACTTGCCGCAGGACCATACTCTATACATGATTCATATGTGTGTACACTCACAGACACACTCAAGCAAGTATGCTGCACACATGTGCACACAGGATTGTTGTGTATAAACAGGCATACACCAAACACCAAAACATGCACATATGTGCATGCCCGAATATTGTACCCTTGCTGAGGAGTGGTCTCAGGTTCCTGTGGATGAGCAAACACTTGTGCACATGTCATTATTGGCCAGAGACCTGGGACGACCGGGTCAGACCTTCTCCCGGATGAGGAAATGGATCCCAGGTCCAGCATCACCTCAGTCAATATCTCTGAGTCAACAGGTCTATTTGTACATGCCGAGTGGGTTTCATGTCCTTGAGGACTCAATACCCTTCTGGATGCCCAGTCTGCAGGGAAAGGTGCTGCTAGCAATCCCAGCCCTCCCGTCTTGAACTGAGCATCTGCTCTTGTTCCCAGGTGACCAGGCTGAAGGCTCAGCTGGACCAAAAAGAACGACGGCACCGCCGAATCCACGTCGGCCACACCTCCCGGGCCAGAAAGTGAGCCCGCTGAAGGGCATGGCAGTTGCAGGCCACGAGAGAGGCTAGGGACTGGCCCAAAAGACTCACTAAAGATCCCACAGCCTGGAGCCTCCTACCAGTCCTGCATCCCTGCTGGGGAAAAGGACCTACCAGCAGCCATCAGAGCCCCACTTGTTCATGTGCCCTCTGTTGTCACTAACATCGGCTGCTCATCCCCTTGGGATGCTGCTCCCCCTAATGATTCTGGGGCACCAGGCTGGGTCAGTCCAGATTCCCTTCCAGCCATCTGGATCAGATACAGAAGCCTCTCCCTGGGTTATTCTAGAACCTGGCATGGGCCAGGCCAGTCCATGCCCTTGGAATGACCCTGTCACTATCTTGGGCTGTCCCCAACAACCTGAACCCTCTCCTCCTTGAGCCTGCACTGCTTAGTGACATTCCTGTGCATGGCAGTGTCTAGTGCCAGCCACCCAGTCCAGCTTAGGCCCAAACCCTCCAGCAAACCAGGGGAGAAAGTAGGAAGCTGGTGCCACAGTCACTGATCCAGGATGGATGGTGGTTTGAATCCCAACATCCCATATGGTCCCCCATGCCTGCCAGGAGCGATTTCTGAGCACAGAGCCAAGAGTAACTCTTGAGCACCGCCAGGTGTGACCGAAAAACCCAAAGAAAACAAAGAATAAAAGAGTAAATCATGGATTTTGCTTATACATGGAAAGTGTCATGCTGACTGAAATAAATCAGAGGGAGAGGGGCGGACAGATGATACTTATATGCAGGGTATAAAAAAAATAGGAGGGACTGGAGCAGATAGGGCCTTTGCCTTGCACAAGGCTGACCTGGGTTCAATCTCTGGCATTCCATACGGTCCCCAAGCCTTCTAGGAGTGATTTCTGAGGAAGAGCCAGGAGTAATTCCTGAGCATTGCCTGGTGTGTGTGTCCCAAAAACAACAAAGAAAGTAAAACAAACAAACAAAAGAAGTAGAATAATATTCAACGATAATAGAGATGAGGACCCAGAAGGACTGGTCCATGGCAGGAAGCTTTCCACAAAGAGCGGGAAAAGAAGTTAGAACAGAGAAGGGACCACTAGGACAATGAGAGTTGAAAATGATCGCTCTGGAAAAGGACTGGATGCTGAAAGGGGAGAAAGTGATGTGCAATACCCTTCAGTAACAACATTGGGGGTTAAAAGAGAAAAAAAGAAGAAAAGTGTCTGCCATAGAGGCAGGTTGGGCAGGAGGGAAACTGGGGACGGACATGCAGTGGGAAGTGGACCTGGGAAGGGGATTCATGTTGAAATATTGTAGGACTGAAAATCAATTGTCCACAACTTTGTATTTCAATAAAAAAGAAAAAATAAAAACACAAATGCCAGTGAAGTGAGAGGGGCTATGGATGTTAGAGATGACCAAGGAGGGGACTAGGGACTGGGTGGATAGTGGGGTCTCCTCAGGGCCCTACTCGGAGTTGTTTCCTGGGCCTGCCATCACCCTACCAGCACCTCCACGGTTTGATGGTGTCATGGGCCCTTGTGGACCTTGTGTGTGTTTACAGGAGGGTAAGGAAGTGGAGCCAGGCCCTGTACTGGGGGAGGAGGGTGGGCCCCTGCCCAGGGCCCAGCTCCTAACTACATGCTATGCCCTGGGAACTCATTCTGAGCAGAGTGCCTGAGTGGAGGGACACAGCCTGGGGGAGCGCTGGGGGACCTGGTTGGCACCACACATAGTGGCCGGCCGGCCGGGGAAGTCCGGCTCTGACAAACAGACTTTCTACACCCAGACAAAGGCGCCTTGAGGCCGAGGAACCTGGACCGGGGCTGCTGGAAAGTATTTCCTGAGCGTATTTTTAGCACCTGAGGAAAAAAACAAGTTTGTTTTTTTTTTTCCTCATTTTTGGCTATGGAGTTGGGATGGCAGGGGGAGGGGTTGTGTTAACCCCTGGTCTCCCAGGTTGTGAAACCCACACACACAGTCGCACATGCTCGCTCTGGGATCTCAGTAAGTCCCAGGGCCCCTGACCGGTGATGCCTGCATCTGGCTGCCCTATGTCACCTGGAACTGTGGCATGGTGGGGTGCCAGGCTGGAATGGACTCCAGCAACCTGAAAGGGCTCCTCAGGACTCTCCCTGCAGAGTAGCCTACAGGCCTACTGCCCAGAAGGAAAGAAGATGGGAAGAGGATGGAACCCAGGAGACAAAAGGGCCAGAGGGGGCCCGGAGAGATAGCACAGCGGCGCTTGCCTTGCAAGCAGCCGATCCAGGACCAAAGGTGGTTGGTTCGAATCCCAGTGTCCCATATGGTCCCCCGTGCCTGCCAGGAGCTATTTCTGAGCAGACAGCCAGGAGTAACCCCTGAGCACCGCAGGGTGTGGCCCAAAAACCAAAAAAGAAAGGGCCAGAGGGCAGGCTGACACCATGTTAAATGACCCCGTGCTGTGTGACCCCTATATGACCCCTGTGCTGTATGACCTCTGTGTGACCCTGTGCTTGGTGTTTCCTAGTGTGACCCCATGTCTAATGACCCCTCTGTGACCCTTTAATGAGGTTTCTTACTGAGGAGCATGGTCTTCCCTTTCTCTCAGGAAACTAAAAGGGACCCAATCTGAGTGCCCCATAAACCCTCAGCTCTGCCCTTCGAGCCTGTGAAACTGTGTGGAACCATGTGAGCCTGTAAACATTGAGTCCCATGAGTCCCATGTGATCTCACATCGAGATCAGCAGTCTGTCAGTGTGTCTGTATGAGAGCCATGTGTGAATCAGTGTGCCAGCATGTGAGTGTGAGAATCAGTATGTGTCAGTATGTTAGACAGTTAGTGTGTGAGTGAGTCAAAGTGAGTGCATATGAGAGCATGTGTCTGTTAGTGTGAGTCCATGTGTGTCAATGTGTTTCAGTGTGTGGGAATCAGTGTAAATGTATAAATGTATCAGTGTCGGTGTGAGTGCATGAGTGTGAATTTGTAAGCATACGAATGTGTGGTTGCTAACATGAGTCTGAGCATGTGAGCATAAGTGTGTCATGTACAAGCATGTAATTGTATGTGAGCATAAGTGTGTCATGTACAAGCATGTAATTGTATGTGAGGTCAATGTGAGTGTGCGCAGTGTCTGGTCATGTAACTGTACATGAGAATATGCACACATGTAACTATGTATAGACTGTGTTACCAAATGTACAAGTTTCTGAGCGTGTCACTGATATAAGTGTCAGTGTGAACATGTACACAAGTGTGTGTATATCTGTGTACAGGAGCACCAGTGAGTGTATGCACAAGTGCATGATCTCAAAACTATGTGTATTGGTGTGATCATGTTTGTAAGAGTGTGACCGTGGAACTATGTGTGAATATGAGTATAATCATGTGTGCTAGTGTATGAACATGGAAGTTGCGTGATAGCATAATCATGAACATGTGTACAAATGTGTGACCACATAGCTACACAAATACATTGGTGAGGTGTATAAACATATGAACATATAACTGCACAGGAGCATGTATGAGTGTGTAAACATGTTTCTGCAGTGTTATGAGTGTGCTAGTTATGTGTGCGAGTGAGTAGGCATGTAATTGCATGAGTCAGTGTGACTGTGTGTACAAGTATGTGATGTAACTGTGCATGAGCACATCAGTGTGTGACTACATATCTCTGACCATTTGGTTAGCAGTGTGTGCGAGCATATGTGTGTGAGTACACACCTCTGACCACCTGGTGTGTGTGTGTGTGTGTGTGTGTGTGTGTGTGTGTGTGTGTACATCTGCAAGACTGCCTTCAGCTCTGGAACCATAAAGTGCTGCTGTCCACAGCCTGGTGTGGAACTTTCAGCATTGGAACCTGTGCTAGGCTCTGTGAGTGTGCGTACCTCTGTGTGTGTGTGTGTGTGTGTATGTGTGTGTGTGTGTGTGTGTGTGTGTGTGCGCGCGCGCTCGCGCATGGCATGCAGATACCTAATGCGATAGGAGGCAGTGCCTGGCACCTCTAGGTTCTGCCCCTGTCCTTCTGGGGGCACTCAGTGCCTTCATGTCGTCACCCCCATCAGGCCAACTCAGGATAATGTTCCCGGGACAGGACCACCCACAGTTCTGGGGTGCAGAGCAGCGAGACCTGAGGGTGGCCTTCAGAGTGGGGTTCACAACGATCTCCAGCAGCAAAACTGCGCTCTCCTGGGCAAGGCAGAGGCCTCCATTTCCTCCGCACCACCTCCCCTGCACTTTGTTCTAGCCGACCCTACACCAGAACCCTGACCCGGATCTGTCCTGGAGTCCTTTGAGGAGAAGCCGCACCCCGGAACCAACCCAGGCAGGCAGGGAACCTGAAGCCCTCAGTTCCCCAGGGCGGGTACGGGGCCGGGTCTGGCGCTTTAAGGGCCCCGCTGGTGACGGGTCCCGCCCCGACCCTGCCCAGCTCAGGGACCGCCCCGAGGGGTATTTAAGGAGCCACCGCGGAGGCGGGACCAGCCCCGACCACTGTCCCGCCCGGCGCCTTTCTCGGCGGAGCTGCGACTCCAGCACCGCCGAGTCGGCGCGGGTGTGGGCCGGGGCGCGGAGCGCACCCACCGCACTGCCCGCAGAGCCAGGCGCGCCCCCCACTCCAGACCTCGCCGTGTTGACCCTTGGCGCCCCGCGCTGTGCTGCTGTGTCCCGCTTCGCCCCCGCCTGCAGCCCGCTCGGTCCCCTGGGGGGGATTCCTTTGGGTCCCGCTCCGTCCCCCAGTGCCTGCCCCGCTGCGTCCCGCTCTGTCTCCCTTGCGTTCCTCTGCGCCCGGTTCCGTCCCGCTGCACCCCCGCAGGCCCCGCTGCTCCCGCTTCGTCCCGCTGCTCCCCGCAGCCTCCTGCGCCCCTCCGCGCTCTTCACTCGCGCAACTCCGACCCTGCCATGCCGCACGGCGTTGCTTGGGCGCTGCTCTGGACAGTGGCCCTGGGGTTCGGGGCGCGCGGTGCGCGCGGCGCGGTGGCCCTCGCCGACTTCTACCCCTTCGGCGTGGAGCAGGGCGACTCAGTCACCCCCAAGCAGGACGACGGCGGCTCGGGGCTGCGGCCACTCTCCGTGCGCTTCCCCTTCTTCGGCGCCGAGCACTCGGGCCTCTACGTGAGTACTTGGCACCGGCGCGGCCGGCCGGAGGGGTGGACTGAGGACGGCGCTGCCTCCCACGCGCTCCCGGCGCCCCGTACCAGGCGGGCCCGGGGCAGGGCTCCGGGTCCTCCGCTCTGAGGGCACAGCAGGCGCGAGCTTCCCGGTCTAGGGGGCACTTGGCTCTTGGCCAGTCACTCACCAGCCTGGGTTCAACCCCGCATGGCTACTCTCCCCGCTACCCCAGTAGACTCCTGAGCCTGATGGCCCCGTGGGGATTCGGACCCCACGACGGGCGCCGCTGGCACGGAATGCTCCTGGTTGCAATAGGGCACTTACTGAGAGCTCTGATACCCCCAGTTCCGGCAGAATGTCCTCCTTCACTGGCATCACCTTCCGCCTGCAGCCACATCTGTTCTAACTCCCCACCTCTGCCAGCATCTTACCCATCCTGAGCCTTTTACAGCTCTGCACCCCACCCCTGTGGTTGCCTCGGTGCCTCTGAGCAGGACAGAGGAGCACAGGGGGTGGTGGAACAGGCCCTGGAGAGCTGGCTCTGCACCTCAGCACTGAAGACAACCAGAGGCGCCCTCTTGTTTGAGGGAGCACTTTAATGGGGAAGAGGAGAGGGAGGACCCGCTGGGTGGCTGAGCTGTGAACTCCCCACCCCCGTGGTATCTTGTGGGGAACTGTCCTTGGCACTGCTAGCATCTCACATGCTCAGGTCTCCACAGTCTCCCCCAGAAATCTGTTCCTGCTTCTGTGCCCTGCCCATCTGAGTGTCCCCAGATGCGCTCGCTGGACTCCTGCCAGACGTAACCAAACAACACACTCCAGAGCCCTGTGAAACTCGTACAGGGGTCACTCTGGGCTCTGTTCTTGGGGCCACTTATGGTGGTGTTTGGGGATCATATGTGGTGTTTAGGATTGAACCAGCAGTCTCTCTGAACCCAGCACTATAATCTTACCTTCTGGTTCACAAATAAATGCATATTCCCCAGCTGTCCATTGGGAGTCAGAACATCCCAAAAGTAAAGAGCACCCCTTGCACTCAGAATTTAGTTGCTAAATGCCAAGCGAGATGGGGCCTCAGCAGGGCAATTATTAAACAAATGAATGTAGAGCAGTGTGCTGGGAAATTAGGAAATATCCCCAAAGATATGTGGGATGTGTGGGCAGGATATGGGCAACATTGGAATGGGGTCTCGAGGGCATCTGGCACCATCTGATCATTAGGATAATAGTCGCTGATCTCAATCCATTCTGGGAAGAGCCAGAGTTCTCACAGGTATTAAGTGTTGAATATGGAGAGGAGGGACGAAAGAGCATGAAAATGAGGTCAGTGCTGAACATGGCACAGTGCATGTTCACGTTCAAGAATGTCCATCCTGGGAAATACCCACAAGTGTTTGAAGGGTGGTGTCCTCTCCTCTGCAGCTTTCAATGGCTGAGGATGTCTTAGTCTCTTCTGTTATCCCTCTCGCTCTGTCTACTGGGTGTAACTGACATACAGTGGGGTGGTTAGGTTTGGGGTTCAAACCTTCATTCTGGTGAGCAGGGACATGGATTAGGGTTGGGATTAGGGGTTAGGCTTTAGGTTTAGAGTTAGGGGGTCAGGGGTAGGGTTAGAGTTAGAGGTAGGGGCTAAGGGTTAGGGGTTAGGGTTAGAGTAAGAGTAAGAGATAGTTAGGAGTTGGAGTTAGGATTAGAGTTAGGGATTTGGTGTTAAGGTTAGAGATAGGGTTAGGGTATAAGATTAGGGTTAGGGGCCGGGCGGTGGCGCTGGAGGTAAGGTGCCTGCGCTAACCTAGGACGGACCATGGTTCGATCCCCCGGTTCCCCATATGGTCCCCTGTGCCTGCCAGGAGCAACTTCTGAGTGAATAGCCAGGAGTAACCCCTGAGTGTCACTGGGTGTGGCCCAAAAACCAAAAAAAAAAAAAAAAAGAAAAAAAGATTAGGGTTCTGGTTAGGGTTAGGGGTTGAGGTCAGGGTTAGAGTTAGAGTTTTGGGGTTGAGTTAGAGTTAGGGATTGGGATTGGGATTAGTGTTAGGATTAAGGGTTAGGTTGGGGTTAGAGTTAGGATCTAGGGTTAGGGGTTAAGTTTAGGGTTTATGGGGGCCAGAGAGATAGCAATGGAAGTAGGGCATTTGCCTTGCATACAGAAGGATGGTGGTTCAAATCCCAGTGTCCCATATGGTCCCCCAAGCCTGCCAGGAGTGATTTCTGAGCATAGAGGCAGGAGGAACTCCTGAGCGTTGCCGGGTGTGACCAAAAAATAAAGATTAAGGTTTAGGGGGGGCCAGAGAGATAGCGCAGTAGTAAGGAAGAACCTCAGTTCAATCTCCATCTTCCCATATGGTCCCCCAAGTCTGTCAGGAGCAAATTCTGACCACTTAGCCAGGAATAATCCAAGCATCACCGGGTGTGCCCCCCCCCAAAAAAAACAAATGATTAGGGTTTAGTGTTAGGGTTAGAGTTACTGATTAGGGGTCAGGATTGGGGTTAGTGTTAGGGACTGGGGGTTAGGGATGGGTGGCATGTGGATTAGGGGTTAGGTTTTGAATTAAGGTTGGAGTTAGAGTTAGAGCCCTCACTGTGGGGGGGGGGGGATGGACATAGGTCATGGACTCTGATATCCCTCTGGCAACCTTTTCTGTAAGCTCATGATTGTAATGAACAAGAAAGTCACCATCGCAGGCACATCCAGGTGTTCGAGCTGTCCTAGACAGGCAATTAATCATGGGGTGGAGGGCATGTCTGGACGGTTGGAAAGGACACAGGTATCTCTATTCCTCAGCTCTGGTGACTGTCTGTAGATAGAGGGGGTCAGGAAAAAGAGACCAGCTCTGAGAGGTCCAGAGGTAGTGTGCCCCACATTTAGCAGAGGCTGCCCAGGTAGTGAACCATGAGGAAACTGAGAGGGGGTGGGGGGACTCCCAGCCCTGTGGTGGGCGAATCTGTGGAGGTGGTACTAGCTAATCTGAAGTGGGGACAACAGAGGGACAGGCTATGACAGGCTGGGTTGCAGGCACTGCAGGGTGCAGCATGGCCCAACACAGCCAGGGGGGACCACCCATTCCACATGGGGAGTCCCTCCTGTACCTATTTTCCCTTCTCTTGCTGCCCGGAGGCCCCAGTTGGTCCCCTTCCTACTGTGCTGGGTCATCAGCATGACCCTTATATCCTAGCAATGCAACCCCTACCAGCTGCCCTGGGGACCCTCATGGTCATGAAAGCCACCAGGAAAGATAGGACCCCTGCTCAAAGTCCTGCACCCCACGTTTTCCTCCTATATATGTGGGCCTATAAGGTGTGCTCACACGTCACATTATCCCCAGCCAGGGAACCCCTCACAAACCTATTCTGAACTCTCCAGAATATTTTCCTGAGTTCAACTCCCACAGCTCAATTTCAGCAGGAGACCACCAGGGTGAGAGAGAAGAACCAGGCCAGAAGGAACCTCAAACCCCAGGTGGGGGGCCTTGAGAGTAGCTGCAGGAAGCCAGACCTGTGAGGTCCTGCCCAGAAGATCTGTGAATGAGGGTCCAACAGGCTGGTAACCCCGAAACAGAAAAACAGATGAAGGCTGTTTGCAGGAAGTGGCACCTGCACGGATGGGAGGAGGGGGGGCTTGATACTCTCTGAACCCCGACTCCCATCCCCGGCACTGGATATTCCCAGGACCCTTGGGGGGGGGGGAGGAAACACTGGCAGACTTCACTCTTTCTGGCCCTCGGGTGTCCTCTCATCCCCTCTCAGCATTCTAAAATTGCCCTGCAGCATTCAGAAATTGGAGCAGCTTGTCCAGGTCCATACTGAGGGGTGCTGGGTACAATGGCCATCAGGGTATAGCCAAGCATGAGAAACAACCCAGAGTTGGACATGGGTCTGCAAGCACACAACACACTCTGCAAACCTCCCACCACACACATCTCATACCACACATATCAAACACACCTCATATCACACACACCTCACACCAAAAACACTGCAAACTTCACACTTCATGCCACACGCATATCTCACACCTCACACTATACGTGCTGCAAGCTCGACCTCACGTGCCTCATATCACACACCATACACATTGCAAACCTCAGACCACACATTGAAAACACAACACTACACACACCTAATACCACACATCTCACATCACACACTTCAGCCCACACACAGCCTCACACCTCACATCACACGCTATAAACCTCATACCACACACCCTTGATACCACACATGTCACACACCTCAGACCAAAGACCACAGACCTCATTTCACACACTTCACAAGTCACACATTTCACACACATCTTATACTACACACAACACACCTCAGACCACACAAACCACACACACCTCGTGCAACACATGTATCACACCAAACTCATATCACACACCACACAGGTCTCACATTATGTACACAATATACCTCACAACCTTACATACTGACGAGCCTCACATCACCACACCTCACACAAATTCACACCACGCATTTCACAAGATATACTATACAACGCATGTTTCATACACCTGATGAAACATCATTCCACACCACCTCGCATACCTCTCAGTTTATATACCTCATACCAAACGCCACTTCACATACCGTGTACCTCGCTACATATATTTCGTAGCATATCCTTCACACTTTACACACCGTACACAACTTATTACTCACACATTTTATACACGCCTCACCTCAGACACGTCACACGCCTCACATTTCACCCCATAGTCAAGCATACACACAGATACGCATCCCGTGCCTTGAAGGAAGGAGGGGGGGCACATCCCTCCCACTCCCCAAGAACCCCTAAGTGCCTCACCCAGCCTTTTCCTCAAGTGCTGACGATGGGTCAGAGGAGGCACCGGGGATCCAAGGGTAGAGCAGAGGTACGGCAAGTGTGTCTGTGGCTATTGCAAAATATCAAGGTCATGTGACAGTATAACATATGACTGAAGTCAGATTCCCACTCACAGCTCAATCTAGGCACCTCCAGCAATTCTGGTTCCCTCAACTCTATGTCCTTGCTGCTGGGTCCACCAGTTCCAGTGTCAGTGTCTCTACCTTGGAGGGTTGTTTCCTGTTGTCATGGAAACACCCATCAGACACCATCACACAGCTGGCTCCATGGGTGCACCTAGTCAGAGGACAGTGGGACACGCACAGAGCATTCACCCGCCTAATACAGATTCTCCTAAAGGCTCCTGTACTCTCTGAAACTCACCATCAATCAGACAGACCTGCTCCCCTAATACCACCTCTGAAGCCAATTCTGACAAGCTACAATTTTCTATCTTAATTCCATTGACTTTGCTTCGTTGTTTATATATATATATACATATATATATATAAACATATATATATATAAACATATATATATATGTAGGTTTTTGAGCCACATCTGGTGATACTCAGGGGTTACTCCTGGCTGTGCACTCAGAAATCACTACTGACTTGGGGAACCACAGGGACACCGGGGATCGAACCCAGGTCCATCCTGGGTCAGTCGTGTGCAAGGCACGCTCTACTGCTGCACTACTGCTTCAGCCCAATAAAGATATATTATATATATATTTTTCTGTTTTGTTTTGTTTTGTTTTGTTTTTGGGTCACACCTGGCAGCGCTCAGGGGTTACTTCTGGCTCTACACTTAGAAACTGCTCCTGCAGCTCGGGGGACCATATGGGATGCTGGAATTTGTACCAACAACCTTCTGCATACGAGGCAAACACCTTTGATAGTGTCAGGGTATGGAGCCATTTTCACTAGCCCTGGTATTACTGGCAGCTAATTCTTTTCCACTTTATCTAGTATGTTGGTCTTAGTAAATCAAGATTTGGCTTTATTGAGTCTCCTGAATCTATGTTTGTTTTCTAGCTTAACTTGGTTTTTATTTTTTTACCTTTATTATTTGGGAACTGATTATATATAAGCTATTTACTGAATTTGGGGTTTATTTGCACCCTAAATGTGCTTGCCAGACTCTAACTTCCATGTAAGCTCTAAGGTTAGCATATGCTCACATGTTGTTGCTAATAGCACTTTTGTTATCTTTCCATACCATGAGTCGAAGCATAATTCTTGATTATGACACAAGACACTTTTCCATGTTTTTTTCATTTTGATTTCTGGTATAATTCCACTAGGGACAAAGAACAGTTGATTTTTTTTTTTTAGTTATCTGGAACGAGTTAACATTTGTTTTGTAATTGTATAGCTAAAACTCAAATTTTCCAGGGCTGGAGTGATAGCACAACAGTAGAGTGTTTGCCTTGCACTCGACCAACACATGACAGATGGTGGTTCAAATTACAAAATGACCCCTTTTCACTCATTAGAAGGCTCTATCTTCTGCTTTGCATGCTTGCCCCATGGAACATTTCCTGATAATACAACCACACCAGCCTCCCTTGGTTAGCACTTGGATAGTGTCTATTTTAACAAAATATTTAGTTGCCGTCCACTAAGTACATTACCGGTGCAGTTATGTAGTACTGGCTCCATCGGAATGTCTTTTTTTTTTTCCTTTCCACCATCTTATTTTTCAGTGAAAGAGACAAGGCCTGGGTCTCAGTGTCAGAATCAAGGCCTGGGTCTTAGCATCAGAGGTGGATCTTGGGTTTCAGCATCAGGATGGGACCTGGTTTCCATATTAGATGGATCTTGAGTCTCTGTGTAATGGAAGGATCCTGGGTTTCTGTTAGAGACGGGACCTAGATCTCTGCATCAGATATAGATTTGGGTCTCCATGCCAGAGATGGGGCATGGGTTTCATGTCAGAGATGTGACCTGAGCTCCATGCTAGAGATGAACCTTGGGTCTCCCTCCATATCAAAAATGGGACTTGGGTCTTTGTGTCAAAGATGGGGCCCAGGTCTCAGGTATTTAACTATGCACTGAACCACCATCTTGACCTCCTGCTTCCTTTCCCACATATTTGATTATTCCAACTTCTCCACTTGATCCAGCAGGACTATGTCCATTGCTTCTCTTTCTTAATACTCCCAAGCAGGAAGATCAACTGTCCATGCTCATAGATTCGATAATGCCTTTATTGCTATATCAAAAGTGCAAGAACCGGGGGCCGGGTGGTGGCGCTGGAGGTAAGGTGTCTTCCTTGCCTGCACTAACCTAGGATGGACCACGGTTCGATCCCCTGGCTCCCCATATGGTCCCCCGTGCCTGCCAGGAGCGACTTCTGAGCGAATAGCCAGGAGTAACCCCTGAGCATCACTGGGTGTGGCCCAAAATCCAAAAAAATAATAATAATAATGCAAGAACCTAAAAACACTCAGTGTGACTTATGCCCTCCTAATTTATATGCTTATTGTTTTTTTGGTTTTTTTGTTTTTGTTTTTGTTTTGGGTCACACCCCGTGACGCTCAGGGGTTACTCCTAGCTATGTGTTCAGAAGTCACTCCTGGCTTGGGGGACCATATGGGAAACCAGGGGATAGAACCGTGGTCCATCCTAGGCTAGCACAGGCAAGGCAGGTACCTTACCTCCAGCGCCACCGCCCGGCCCCCGCTTATTGTGTTTTATGACCATTTTGTTCTATGATTCCAGAAGACATCACATACACATATTTTTTATATGGCCAGTGTTCGTGTTAATAATTCTCATATCTTCTATTTTGGGAATGGCTGCTGTAACAAACGTACCTTCTTCTAATGGGTGGTGGTTTAAGCCGTGAACATTTACTCTCACAGTCCTGGAATTAGAAGTCCAAGATGGTGGAGGCGTAGTAGCTGAGGCATGGGGAAGGGCTTTCCTGTTTCAAAACCGGCTACCTTCTGGCTACTTGGGAATTTTTGTACATTTTCAGTTCTGAAACTAAAATACCAGTAGCCTCTATCGATAATCTTCATCCCTGGTGATTTGTTTCATCTGAATCTGTTCACCTTATCTGTGTGTGTTGTGGGGAATATAGACCATATGAAGCATATGGACTCTTTTTATTTGTTTGTTTGTTTATTTGTTTTTTGGGTCACACCTGGCAGCGCCCAGGAGTTACTCCTGGCTATCTGCTCAGAAATAGCTCCTGGAAGTCACGGGGGATCATATGGGACACCGGGATTCGAATCAACCACCTTAGGTCCTGGATCGGCTGCTTGCAAGGCAAACACCGCTGTGCTATCTCTCTGGGCCCATGGACTGTTTTTAGTTCCGTATTAAGAATATTGGGCGGGGCCCGGGAGATAGCATGGAGGTAAAGCGTTTGCCTTTCATGCAAAAGGTCATCGGTTGGAATCCCGGTGCCCCATATTGTCCCCCGTGCCTGCCAGGAGCAATTTCTGAGCATGGAGCCAGGAGTAACCCCTGAGCACTGCCGGGTGTGACCCAAAAACC
>PVKC010016346.1:8239-21075 GCA_004027635.1 Crocidura indochinensis
TGCAGGAATGTCTTTCCTTCTCCTTAAAACCCATAGATGAGTGATACCATTCTGCGTTTTTCTCTCTCTCTCTGACTTATTTCACTGAGCATGATAGATTCCATGTACATCCATGTGTAGGAAAATTTCATAACTTCATCTCTCCTGACAGCTGCATAATATTCCATTGTGTATATGTACCACAGTTTCTTTAGCCATTTGTCTGTTGAAGGGCATCTTGGTTGTTTCCAGAGTCTTGCTATGGTAAATTGTGAGTTCTTTGTAGTTGGCCACTCTAGGCAGGCGTGGATTCGCAGGGATTCCCAGCCTGATGTCACAAGTAGGGAACCCTGCTTTTCACAGTACTTGAGTATAGCCGGTTTTTCCACCACATATCTTTTAATTGTGACCTTCCCGTGTGCCAGCTGCAAGGCCTTCGCGTGACACTGCCATCTACAGCCATCGAGGCTGTAGACACTGCATTGATCCCTGCCTCACAACCATCTTTTTGTCATCAGAACAATAATTACAATCCATTCAGAAATACACCAAAAACCAAATGTGTTACAGAACTTCTACCAGGCATCAATGACTGGGAACAAATGAGTAGTCAGCACAGCCTAAAAAAGAACTTTGGCTTGGAGCATCCTACCTAGAGAAAAATAAGCACAGGTAGGTCCATGCAGGTGCAGACATGAAGGTCCTAGAAGAGCATCACCACTATCGAAACAAAGAGTTGTTTGCCTAAAGAGGGACTATGTTATGACAGATCAAAGAGGTATGCTGGGGGAGGGGTTGTTGGGGACTGAAGAGATGAATGGGTGAAACACTTGTTTCCAGGTCAATCTCCATTACCCCATATGGTCTCCTGAATACTCCCAGCAGTGATCCCTGGGTGCTCAAAAGTGAAAAAGAAAAAAGAGAAGGGCAAAGGAAAGAAGAGAAGAAAAAAGAGAGGGTAGTAGAGGGAAGGAAAGGAGGAAAGGAGATGTGAGGGGAAGGGAGGGAAAAGATTAAGAGAGGAAAGAGGAAAGGAAAGGGAAGGAAGGAAAGGGATAAGTAAAGCGAAATTGAGGCTAGAGCAATAGTACAGATGATATGGTAACTCCTTACACATGCTGACCCAGGTTCATATCCCATATGGTCAATAAGCATTACCAGGAGTAATTCTGAGTGCAGAACCAGAAATAAGCCCTGAGCATTGCTGGGTATAGCCCAAAGACAAAACAAACAAACAAAAAAATCCTGAAATTGATGCAGTCAACAATGGTTGTTTCCTAGGTGAGACAGTAGATAGAGCTCAGAGACCTGAGGGTGGGCACAGAGATGCAGTGCACTAAAGTGCAGCTCCCAGGCATGTTCTTATAACAGCCTGCTGAGGAGCATCACATCAAAAAAAAGTAATTGAACAAATTATGACATTTCACACAGAAATGCTGAAAGACCAAGAGATGAGATGAAATGAGACAAGAGCTGGCTGAGTTGGTGCTATGGCTGCCGCCCTGCTTCCAATGGACATCCACAAGCCCATCCCTTCCTCTTTCCATTTACCTGAGTTGCAGAAATTTCAATTACTCTTCCCAGCCAAATCAGCTTATTCTGACAGAACCAAAAAGGAGATAACATGACTGGGAACTCAGGCAGCAGAGCAGAGGCCTAGCAAGGGCAAGGCACTGAATTCCATCCTCAGTACCATACGAACCACCCAGTTCCAGTGGTTCCAATGGGTGTGATTGTGATGGATTCGGCGCAACCAGGGTTCCCAAACCGTCAACCCCACACCACAAGCAATGACTCAAAGCCCATCAACTTCTCTCAGTGTGGCCCTTATAAAATATAAATTGGCACTGGAATGATAGTACAGTAAAGTACAGCATGGAAGGTGCTTTTCTTGCACATGGCCAAAGTAGTTTTGATTCCTGGGCACCCCAGATGGTCTCCTGAGCATCACTAGGTGTGATCTCTGAGTGCAGAGTCAGTCAGTAGTAAATCCTAAACATCATCAGGTAGGGGAGAAGGAAAATGAAGGAGGAAGAAGAAGAGGAGGAAGAGAAGAGGAAGGGAATAGACTTGAGGGGTGAGCCTACTATTAACAGGTCTAGACTGCTAATTCTGGTTAGCTTGTGCTGTGAGACTGACAAAGAACCAGCCAGAAACAACTGAACATAGATGGAGCAGTGGCTACATCAGTTTGTCTTATTATCTCTTTTCCAAGAGGGCAAATATTTTGTAACAAGTAAAAGGCCTTTCTTTTTAACCAACACACTGTAAATAAGGCTCTCTCTTTGGCTAATCCTCCAATGAATAGGAACTTCCTTGGAGTGTAGTAAAAGCAGCTTTATAATGCTTGAGAATCATAAAAGCACTGTAGATTTTCTTTGATGTACCCCTAAACCACAACTGTGTTAGCCAATCTTCAACTTTGTTCTTGTCACTCCATTTTGCTTGGGAAATCTTAATGCAACCCCATGCATATAGAGCAGGTCTATAAGTAAAACATTTACTTAAGTTACAAAATTTTTTAGATTTTAACATTTGGATGGGGCCTCGGTCCACATCCTGGGGTGCTCAGGGTTCATCCTGGCTCTGTGCTCAGAGGACACCTCCCACCCCCATGGTGGACTTGAGGAGACTCTATCCTCATAGAATTAAACTCACGTGTTTGCATCACATGCAAGTCAAATAAATGCCTTAATCCCTGTACTCTTTCTCTGGCCCTTAATCTTAAGTGATAAAATGAGGTTTTTCTTCTTGAAGGACCTTGGTGAGGGAGAAGGGTGTGGTGTTGGAAGGCCGAATGTACACACCTGTCATGATATATCAGACATCCAGGTACCTCTATAAAAGTGGAGGAACTGCTATGACCCCACACATTTTATTTTAATACCCATGGGGGTCTGTGAGACACAGTTTAAGAAGCTAGGAGCTAGTAAACAAAAGCACGTTAGGTCCAAGGAAATCTGGCTATATAGAGACAGCTTTGACCACTACATCTCAGGACCCTCAGAAGTGAGCTCCCGTGAACTGTAAGATCCATAGTCTTCTGATTGCATGTTTGCTGTACTACTACCAAGGCCTGCCACTGAGAGATTTGGGAATTTTCCCCTAGCAGGCTCATCTTTCATTGAGCAAACTCCACCCACAAACTCACAGAGCCAGGCATTCACTCAACCAGCAGGGTAGTGGCCAGTTACGGTAGAAACATCCCTTATTTGTTCACGAATGTCCTGCAAATATTTTGGCAAATAAATTCAGAAAGCCGGAAATGGTAATTATTAGGCAGAGTAAATCCACAGTATTAACACAAACAACAAAGTGCCTTTTCAGAGCAGCTATTCAATGTGCCTTCCTGTTGCCTGTGCCACAAAAAACAGACTGGGAATGGCCTGGAGGAGACGGACAGATGGGGAAATGACTCTTTTAGAGACTGCGTCCTGTGGGCACAGAGAAGCCACACCAAGTGCTAAGCACTTCTTGAAAAGGAAGAGTGGGTGCAGGGTCAATTGCAGATAGAGAAAATGGCTTCATAATAGAGCTTCTTAAGAAGTTTGAGATTAAAGGACAAACAGTTCTGAAACACATCTTTTTTTCTGCTTTGCTGCTGGGAATGTAGTGAGTAGGGAGTTAAAAAACTGCAAAGTCCTATGAACTAGTTTCTATGTCAAAATGATGTCTACAGTGGCTTTCCTCTGCCTCTGTGCCATGAGCAAGCATGAAGCTCAAACCTGTCAGCATTCTGCAGTCCTGGATATGTACCTTTCTGGGCAGGGAGAAGCTCCAATTCCAGTGTAGAGATCAATCTCCATCTGCAGAGAAACCATCTATAAATTTGCATCAGGCCAGGGTCCAAGGTCTGCCTGTTCTGTCTTCTAGCCTCACAGGACCATGTCACTTCCAGTGGAGCATGAATCAGGGTGGGATAGTGGATTTGAGTGCCAGACCAACAGTCTTGGGCAAGTCAGCTAAGCAGCTTTTCTACTTCCCTTCCTTCAGTTGGCCCAAGGAAGAGAAATCCCATTGACCTGGAACTCTATGTAAGACTACCATCAAGTACTGCTGAAAGCATAGTCTGATGTCTTTTTTCAGTGTGTATAGAAATGTCTTCCACAGGGGTTGCCACGATCTGTGCCATAGTCCTCCACATTCATGTTGAAAAATCAATAGCAGAACCACAATGGTCAGACACAAATCACAGTGACATCTTTCATTTCCCAAGCAAGGCATGAACATCAGGACTCACTGGACCTGGGGTGCTTTAGGATCACACAAAGCAGTGCTTCATTTACCCCTGGTTTATTCCTGTTCTCAGGGATTACTCCAGGCAGGGCTCAAGGGGAACATACGAGGTACTGGGGATTGAACACTGCGCACATGGCAAGTGCACTATCTGCTATGCTGTTCTATCTATCTCTTAGGCTGAAGTCACAGACTTGAATGAGCTCAATTACAACTACTCAAGTCTTCAAGAGATCTTTGAGTCATTTTGTGGTTGAGTATGGTACAGCAATCCTAAGAAGTCTCTCCACGGCTGAAATCCCTGAGACAGCATATCAAACCCAAAACTGGCATGCTTCCCCCAACTGCCTGCTGGACTCCAGGCCAACTACAGAGGGACAAGCTGGCAGCTCCCTGCATCTTGCAGAGTGGGCTTGGCAGGGACAACCTAGCAAGCACAATTGGTCTCAGTGCTTTCTGAGATAAAAAATTAATTAGTGTGGCGAGGATAAAGAGCAGCCTATCTAAGCTTAAAGTTCAATCTCTGCCCTCCTAAGTCTGTGGCACTGCTTTCTCGCCAGAACAACATCTGCATCAGAAGATACACACGGATGGCTTAAGCTTCCCTCTGCTGCCTCCATCCTGTCAGCATTGCTTTTTGTGGGGACATAGCCTGCAGTCTCAAGAGTTTGTTACTCACTCCATTGCATGTTGCTCGGGGGTCAGTTCCGGCAGTGCTCAGGAGGGACCATGGATGAAACCTAAGGCTCCTCACTCAAAGCATGTACACCAGTTCTTTGAGCCATTGCCCTGTGCCCCCACCCCCATTCCTCAGAGATTTCCTCATGAGGGTGCTGAGGGTAAAAAAGGAAGAGTATATCTACCAAAATGTTTTATAGGGAAAAAAGAATTCCAAGGATCATTGAACATCCAGCTCAGAACCAGAGAGACCTATTCGGCAGCACTGTTCAGTGATTCACGCAGAGACTTGGGAGATTTGGTTGGAGACATAATGAAGGGGAAAAGGATAAATGTTTCCTTCAGAGCGTGACATGAAAGAAACTGTGGTGACGGCACTCAGCTCCATTGAGGAAAATTGCAGCTCAGCGCCAGCCCCCTCAGCAGGCTTTCTCGGGTGCTCGTAAGTGCATTCATTGCTCAACACATTGCAGGAAAAGAGGTGAGTCACCTCAGGCTGTATATCAGCAAAGGAGAGTGGAGACTTCACAAGGGAGACTATGACGGCTTCACAGTGGAACACAGCTCTCTGGTGCAGGCAGTGAATGGAAATGTGTGATTCTCTACACCAGGTTCCTAACAAGAGACAAGACACTTGCCCTACATGTGGCTAACTTGCATTCAATCCCTGGCACCACATATGGTTTTTTGAGCCCCACCAGGAGTGATCCTGAGAACACAGCTCAGAGCAAACCCTAAGCACTGCCCAGACACCAAAACCAAACGCAAGGCACCCTAAAAACTATTTTGGATTATTTACCAATATCGATCAGCCTTAAATAAAAGACCCTGCTTTTCTAAGCTACAAACATTGCCTTGCAACTGGGTTGAAGCTGGAGTTTAATTAGTAGTTAAGTGGAGGCTGAAAATAAAACTTTGGAGCAGAGGGAGAGAGCCAAGATGTTAGTAGAAGGATCCTGGCAGTCTGAGAGTGAAGAGTACAGTACACCAAAAATGCAAAGCAAGACAGATCTTCATCTGGTCTACTTGCCCGTCAGTCTCCAGTACCCAGTGCCACTGAAATGGCATCAGACAAGAGTTTGGTCAGGGCCAAGGTCTCCCTTCTCAGATCTTGTGTTCTTGCCCATTAGTCTGGTCATTCCAATAGGATTCTATTCTGTGACCCTCTCCTGGAAGCTCCCACTGCTGTGAATGGAGGTGGCAATGCCCTAAGCATGAGCACAGCTTGGGCAGCAGTGCTCACACATGCTGGGCTGGGCACCAGAGTGAGCCACACCCTCACATATCTGGTCATCCCTCTGGAGAGCACTGCAAGGTGTCAGCTCATATGGGCAGCAGCAAACTTATACTAGGGCCCACAAGACAGGCAGGAGCCATAGAACCAATCCTGGGTTCTCCTCTGAATGGTGAAAGGATTTTCTTCTTTGCCTCTATCACTGGGAGTGATTCACCATTCCAGATGGGCTTTCCAGTGTCACAGGTGAGTTCTTTCAAACATCTCCTCGGGACCTGCTACCCAAACCGAGACTATGAACACCCCACATCTGCTTTCCCACACCCCAAAGCTGGCTGTTACTGTTATCTGTCAGAGTCCTCACTAATGAAGTTGCCTGAGCCAGAACCTTCAACCATTCTTGACTTCTGTCTGCCTCTGGAACCCCCAGTTCTTAATAGTTACCAATGACATTACTTCATGGTAGTCTGGTGCCCTCAGTGCTTCCTGTGCCTCCATCTGTGTGGTTTGAAGCTTCAATTCTCTCTTGCATGATAGTCTGTATCCTATTCCACCTGTCTTTCCTAGTAATGTATATCTTGCCCTACTCTCTGGTGATTGCAATGTAATACCCACTTAAAAAACCTCTTGCAGCAACTTCCTTCTTTCCACAAAATAGAGCTTTTTCCATATGAACCTCACAGAACAGCCTTGTCTCTTCCCTTCCAATTACTAACTCCATGTCCTTTTCAAGGTAATTCCTGTGCCTTTCTAAAACTTTTCCTACCCTTCCACAAACGCACTCCCCGTCACTCATTAGTCTTTTATCGCCACAGATTATTTCTTCTCTCTCCTGTGTGGAAGAGTTCAGGGTCTTGTGAAGGACCAGAACAATCTGCCAGGAGTGGAGAAGTCATCCTCCTTGCAGATCTCTGCGAGCTTGTGTGATTCCACATGCATAGATAAGCACATTTGTGAATGTGTGTATATGTCTGTGTCATCAACTTGGATGTTTCTCAGCCTGGAAAGGAACAGCATAGTTTCATGGCTTGCCTCTATGAGACAAATCCAGACACAGATTTTCAGATGAATAAAACTTAATCATTTGGATAAAAAGCATCTGCAAAGGGGAGGGGGGGAAGAAAGCATCTGCAAAATAGTATGCCCGCTGTGGAGGCTACCTCTCCACCCCAGGATAACTGGGACACTTGAGTGTGTGAAGGGGAGAGTATGTAGAATCAAAGTCTGTGGTTCCCTACAGAGAATATAGGATAATATAATCAAGCTGATTGGAACAGGGGGACAATATCAAGCAATCTTAAAACAGCCATCATTCAAACTGCTCTGCCTTTTTCGTTTTCTATTTCTTTTGGGCCATACTCAGTCTTGTTTTCAAGGCTTACTCTTAGTTCATCACTCAGGAAGCACTCCAGATGGGGTTCTGGGGCATCTAGTGCAAAGCAAGCATCCAACCCATTATATATTGTTCCGGGCCTCTGCTGCTTCTTCTTCTGTCGGGATATTTAGATCTAGCAACTGTATCACTGCCTGGACCCTTTGACCAGACTCCAACTCAAAAAGCTCCTTCCAGCACCACGGAAGCCTAGTGATGGCAGAAATCATGGACACAAGTTCTGCTCACTAGCAGGGACTGTTCACTCAGTCCTTTGTCAGCCTTACACTGGCATCTGCACCTTTCTGCCTTTCTATACTGCTTCCTGAGAAGCTTTCTATCAACTATAATTCATGGCTTGCTCTTGCAGCTAGGGGTGCCATTAGCAAAATCACTTCTGTGCTTGAGCAAGTAGAGCTGGTACCAGAGTGTACAGTACATAGAAAATAAGAGCATCTGTCTCAGAGTCCCACTGTCCACAGAGAAGTAGGAACTCACATTCAGTGGAAAAAAATCGGGGAGAAAGGAGCAAAGATTGGCTGGGCTCTCCAATGCCATGCATGCTTTGTGGAATTGAATGGCACCCAGCTGGAAGAAGGCTCACCTGCTTTATTCTGTCCCACCCTGGGGCCCACAGTCCTCCACCTGGGGAGCTGCTCAACCACAGCTACTCTGCCTCTCTTAGAGTGCAGAACCACAGGAGCTCTGTACAAAGGGACTGTGGGAGGTCATGTCTAATTGTGAAAGAAGAAGGCCCATAGTAGTAACTCTGTCCTGTGAGCCCCAAGTCTGCAGAATAGGGCACTGCTCAGCCCACACACTCTTCAACCTTGGCCAGGAACCCACACCTCTTTCCAGGAAGCTTCTAGCAAGCTCTGCTGCAAGGTTTAGGGAACATGCATATCCAGCCAGGCTTTGTCCTTTAACATACAGCATTTGTGCAGCCTGTTCGGAGAGCTCCAGAAGGAGACTTGAGTTTTATATTCTGCTCTGTATTTGCAACCATGTTTTTTTGTATTCTTCTTGCCCCATTCACCAATGGGAACAGTTGTCTGACAGCAAGGAGAGGTTTTCAACTGACCAGCAAAGGAATACCGAGACTCTTCAGCACATTCCTTTGAGAGGTATGGCTGTGGAGAAGGACTTTGCAGGAGGACTCATTTTTGTTGTGTCTCTTTCCATAAATACCAGTGGTGTTTTGTAAAAGGTCGTAGACACCAAAGTAGTGAAGTATTATCAATGAAACTTTGTCAACAGAAATGTCTTTCTTATTTTGGGCTATACCTGGTGGTAATCAGTGCTCAAGGATTTGTCCTTAAGCGACTCCTGACTCTGTACTCGGGAATCACTCTAGGCAGGCTTGGGGGACCATATGAAATGCAGGAGATGGAATTCAGATAGGCACTAGACTTACACACTCTACTATCCTCCAGCCATAGGAATACGTTTTTAGAGGGGGGAAAAAAAAAATCAACCCAGAAAAATAAAGCGGATTTATAATAGGAATTGAACAGAACTAAAGTTGGGTTACTATTGAGTTTTTGATCCCATTTTAAACTTCATGTTTCCCATCTGAAAAATATTGGAAATCCTTACGTCAAAGAGATACTATATACAATAAATAACATACAAAAATAATATTAGTACAATCAAATGGTTAGTAGATATTTATTCTTATGAATATTACTGGATAAACCCTGTGGGGTTCAGGTAACCTGTCCTTCTACCTTCTCTCGTGCTGGTGCTTTTGGGGAATGTGAGTACTGGGATCAAACAGATGCAGAAATGTATGTTTGTTAGATTGTATGATTTGGGGAAACTGCACCCTACTCATCTTGCAAGGATAAGATGAGCCAGACCATATCTGCCACCCTGTTAGAGGTCATGAGACTCCATGGCAAGGGGTCTGTGTTTGGTAAAGAAAAGAGCTTTATGGGGCCGGGCGGTGGCGCTGGAGGTAAAGGGCCTGCCTAACCACGCTATCCTTGGACGGACCGCGGTTCGATCCCCCGTGCCCCATATGGTCCCCCAGGCCAGGGGCGACTTCTGAGCGCATAGCCAGGAGTAACCCCTGAGTGTCACTGGGTGTGGCCCAAAAACCAAAAAAAAAAAAAAAAAAAGAGCTTTGTGCCAGCAGCGACCAGTTCCAGTGTTGGCACACCACAATGAAATCTATATGGGTTTAAATGTCATTTTAGTGGTCCTCTGAATTTCTGGGATTTTGGTGCTCTCAAAGGTGGTGGCAATAAGACAGAAAATGCAAGTTGTTGTTTTGTAGGAAGGTTCAAGGCAGGGCTAGAACTACAGAAAGACTTTTGGAAGTGTGGATCCAGGTAGCACTCAGACCTCTTGATTCCATCCTCTTTACAGGCTTCCCTTTGAGTTAAGTAAACACATTTAAGAAAACTGTTCATAAGTCATCACTTTAAATCTGTTTATTCATGTCACTCACTTTCAAGGTAAAATACTGAAAAAGTAGCCAATTTCCTGACACACAGTTCGATGACCCCAGCAATAACTGCCCATTGTCTGCTGAGCAGATCCATTTAGAAACTACTGAATGTAATATACCTGGAAAATAATTTTAAAGTGGGGCAGAGAGATAGCACGGAGGTAAGGCGATTTGTCTTGCATGCAGAAGGACAGTGGTTCGAATCCCAGCATCCCATATGGTCCCCCGAGCCTGCCAGGAGCGATTTCTGAGTGTAGAGTCAGGAGTAACCCCTAAGTGCTGCTGGGTGTGACCCCCCAAAAAATAATAATTTTAAAGTAATTATATAAAGTCACCCTAATTTTGATTGTTTTTGTCCTTCCCTTTCTGCCATAATCATGTTGGGATAGTTTGAATTGTCTCCAGAGTGATCTTACACTGTCACCTAAGGAATGTCTAGGACAGAGGTCTCAAACTCAATTTACCTGGGGGCTGCAGGTGGCAAAGTCAGGGTGAGGCAGGGCTGCATAAGGAATTTCGCTTACTGAATATTCACAATAAAAAAATCACATTAGTAAGAAAAAAATCGCAAAAAAAAATCACATTAAACATTTGCATACCCTGAACGGAACTGCATGGGGTATGCGAATGTTTAATGCGATTTTTTTCTTACTAATGCGATTTTTATTGAGATTATTTGGTAAGCAAATACTGCGCTATTTGAAGGCCGGTCTCGGAACACAAAATGTTGTACGGAGGGCCGCAAACGACCAGAGGACCGCGAGTTTGAGACGCTGGGTCTAGAGTAAGGAATTTTTCAAATAATCCTTTAGATGTTACCTAATGCCCATATTAAATTCTACAAAATATTATGAAGTAACTGCTGTTATTCACTTACTCCAGAAAACGAAGAAATTTTCTAGTTTGTTATACATATTCACAGGTGTGTGTGGTCTTCCTTCCAGTACAAATGATATGCTCCACATCAAAGCTTTGAATATAAAGTATTAACTCTCAGGATTTGGGGAACTGCACCTGACTTTCTAAGAGAGAAGTCGAGTCTGAGGTCACATAGCTCAGAATGTGAATACTCATCAGTGCCTAAAGCCTCCAGGCTCTGTGTGGGTGACCATATGTGTAAATCAACCCCTGCCTGCCTTCTAAGAGTCCCAGTGCTTTCGTGACAAGCTGGTACTGCCTCTGCCAAGACAGAGAGCAAATCTAAAAGTTGTTTACCTCATTCATTCAACAAGTATTTAGTAAACTAAGCCCATAAGCCAAGCCTTATGCCAGGAATATAATTGTAACTTGTGCTATTTTGGGATGCCTTTGACTGAAAGGTGTGTATATATTTTGACCAAAGCATATGTTAAATATGAGAACTGAAACATTTTTTTGTTCAAGGCAATCATAAACTATTGCAGGATGCTTGTGATTGATAGACTTCCATTTTTGTGTCATACACGTGACATTTAGAGTCAAGGGAGAGGACCTTACCTTTCATTTCATTGGCAGCTAATGGAATTGATTTTCACCAGAAAATGAAAACTTACCATCTTTATTCTGTTTTGTTTTGGGGCCACACCCAGCAGTGCTCAAATGTTTCTTCTAGCTCTGCACTCAGAAATTACTCCTGGCATACTCGGGACACCATAAGAAATGCCGGAGATGGAATCTGGGTCAGCTACTTGCAAGGTTTTTACCATTTTTATGCCCTACCTCCTGTGATAATGCTCTGGCCCCACCATCTGTATTCTTTTTTTGTTTGTTTGTTTGTTTTTGGGTCACACCCTGCAGCGCTAAGGGCTTACTCCTGGCTCTATGCTCAGAAATCACTCCTGGGGAACCATATGGGATGCCCGGATTCAAACCACCCTCCTTCTGCATGGAAGGCAATGTCCTACCTCCATACTATCTCTCCGGCCCCACTATCTATATTCTTAAGTATTTTAGTAGGTTGACCTAAACGAATGGTGCCATTTGTTTATTGTTATTGTTAGTTGTATTTGTTTCTACAGATATATATATGCAGAGTTTTTATTCCTACAATAGACAATTTCCATTGCTTCATAAAAAATAAACTCATTTCATCAACGAAGAAAAGATAGTACAATGAGCAATTTAAAAAATAAGATATAACAAACATATAACTAATTCTTTGGGGACAGGTTTAAAACATACAGACATACAGATGATGGTCATATTAAGTGAGGCATTTGCCTTGCACATTGCCAAACTGGAGTTGAATCCTGGCATCCCATATGTCCCCCTGAACTTGCTAGAAGTGATCCTTAAGCACAAAGTCGGGAGTCAGCCTGGATACCACTGGGTATACCTGACCCCTTAAAAAAAAAAAAAAAAAAAAAAGAGGGGAGGATTGAGGGAGGTGAAACAGATACCTAGCAGAAAAGCTATAGATTTAGTTTGCTTTTATTGGTTTTTAATGTTTTTTGATACGGGGCTTTGTAAAAAAAAATAATAATAATAAAGTCCTTTCATCTTTATAAGTTCCTTTAGGACCCCAACCCCCTTCCTTTACCTTTTATTAAAAAAATGTGGGGCCGGGCAGTGGCGCTGGAGGTAAGGTGCCTGCCTTGCTGCACTAACCTAGGACGGACAGCGGTTCGATCCCCCGGTTCCCCACATGGTCCCCCGTGCCTGCCAGGAGCGACTTCTGAGCAAATAGCCAGGAGTAACCCCTGAGCATCACCGGGTGTGGCCCAAAAACCAAAAAAAAAAAAATGTATCCTCTATAAATTGCTTTGTTTACATAATCCTATTTTTCCCTGTTTTGCTCCCTTACTTACCAGTTTTCATGTGGCTCCTCATTTCCTTTCTATATTTTCATTGCTGTTTTTGGAGTAATTTTCTCATTGAGGTGCCATCTGTCTACTCAGATGATCTGT
>PVKC010016347.1:0-21157 GCA_004027635.1 Crocidura indochinensis
CGAGTACTTCCAGTGTTATGTTGAATAGGAGTGGTGAGAGCGGACAGCCTTGTCTTGTGCCAGAATTTAGAGGAAAGGCTTTAAGTTTTTCTCCATTGAGGATAATATTTGCCACTGGCTTGTGGTAGATGGCCTTAACTATATTGAGAAAGGTTCCTTCCATTCCCATCTTGCTGAGAGTTTTGATCAAGAATGGGTGTTGAACCTTATTAAATGCTTTCTCTGCATCTATTGATATGATCATGTGATTTTTATTTTTCTTATTGTTGATGTTGTGTATTATGTTGATAGATTTACGGATGTTAAACCAGTCTTGCATTCCTGGGATGAAACATACTTGATTGTAGTGTATGACCTTCTTAATGAGGCATTGTATTTTATTTGCCAGAATTTTGTTGAGGATCTTTGCATCTGCATTCATCAGCGATATTGGTCTGTAATTTTCTTTTTTTGTTGCAAGGAGTTCTTATTTTCAAGATTTCTGTTTGGGAAGATAAAAAAGAGTCCTAGACATGAAAGGTATTGATGGTTGTACAGCAATGTCAATGCCTTGTGTTGTCTTCATATCTTTTTACCATGCCCAGCCATGCTTGAAGCTAAACACACAGAGATCACACACTGCTTTCCCCTAATTCCCTAAATACACAGAGTTACACCCTATTTTCCTTTAACCTGATTGGCTGAACCACAGTATAAATATCCCACTGTCACCTAAAATAAGCCAACTAATCTCCCAAAATTGCTTCAGATGGTTTGAATCTGCATGCACCCATCTTCTGCTGTTCTGCACCATGCTAAGCCACCTAGTCATGAACTGGCTTGGGATCCAATATTCCCGATTTCCTCTGCAGTTAGCAAGGCTTACTCTTGGCTCTGAATTCAGGAATCACTCTTGAAGGGCTGGGGGAACTACATGGGATACCAGATATTGAACCTGTATTGTCTGCATGAAGGCAAGTTTGCTACCCATTATTCTATCATTTGAGAGCCCCCATCAATGTATTTTATAGCACCTATCCCTTTAAAACGGTTCAAGTAGGGGCCGGAGTAGTGGCTCAGTGGTAGGTCATTTGCCTTGCATGTGACTGACCTAGGATGGACCATGGTTTGATCCACTGGCATTCATATGGTCCCCCAAGCCAGGAGCTATTTTTGAGCCAGGAGTAACTCCTGAGATTCATCAGGTGTGGCCCATCCCCTAAAAAAAAAGAAAGGTTCAAGTGGCAAATCTAATGTGATCTATATCCCACTACATTGACACCCCCAAACATACGAGCATATTTATGTGTGTGCTTTGAAAGTTTCCAATACACGCATGATATAATATGTCTTGTAGAGTTCAAACTTCTTTTTTTGGAAGAATGCCATATTTAGTTCACGACACACAGCCAAAAGGAGAAGAGTTGGTGAAAGCACTTCTGAGTATGGGAATTTTTTCCAACTAGACGACTCTATAGGCAGCTGTCTGCATTTCATAGCTAATAATCAGATACAAGAACAACATCTTAAAGAAATGCGCCATGCCCCATGCTTATGTAACCAAGTCTTTGAACTTGGGCAAAGACAACTCTTTGGGACTGCCTGATCTGCTCTACTGTTATGGAAAATGCTTAAGGGAAATAGGAGTCCTTAAACATCTACTGAAGGATCCCAAGAGAAAGACTAAATAAACTGGACCTCTCAGCAAGGAGAAGATGGCAGAGGCCAGTTGTGCTATGCAGGTGAATGATTCTGGGCCAGAGGCCAAACTCTGCTCAACTGGGGCACATGTTTCTCTGAGAAGCAGAAGAGGGGCTGTCATCATTCCATGTTGTCAATCCAGCAGCTTCCTTGGTCAGGGAAGGATGCTTGAGATTTGGAGCTGCCAGAAAGAGCCAGTTCTGGTTCTGCTGAACACCTATTTCTTGGGCACCATCCTCTTTTAGGAATGTCTTTTCAGTCTTTGCTTTCTCCCTTCTGTTTATATTATGTTTGTCATTATTGGTCTCTTCCCTTCTATGGTATTATCCAGGTTCCTTGCAAACAGCACCCAGTACACTTGTTCACAAAGCTCTGAAGCTCAGAGGACATGAGCCGTCACATCTAGTTCTTTCTTCCTCCCTTTCTAATGACTCATGGGTCATCCCAAACTTGTGTCCAAGACAATTTGGAAGGATTCACTCTCCTAACAGGAAAGACAGAGGATGTGAGCTGAGAAGTCCTGGCCCTGGAGAACTTGAGAGATAATGACAGGAAAAGGAAGCTGGGTCCATGACAGGAGCTCCCAGAACTTGGAGTTGCTGGCTCATGATTCAGCAGGTCGGGCTGCCAGACACACCTGGCAGTACCAGGCAGTGCCAGGATGTGGAGGAGTACAGGTTGGTGGGTGGGGTCTGTCTGGTGGGTTGTGGAAGTGCAAATGAGTGGTGGGTGCTGGGGAGGAGCTGCAAAGTGTGGGTGGAATGAGCTAGAGGGAGACAGGGCTGGCCAAGTATCTTCCAGCAACAGTTCCCAGCTGCTGGGAATGCCCTAGAGAAGGGCAGTCAAGAGGTTGGTACAGCCTAAGCTGGGCTCAGCAGAACATACAGAGCAAAGGCCTTTAGCACTACTGCATCCCAGACATGAGCCTAGAGAAGCAAGTGGGCTCAGAGTGGGAACCAAATCCCAGAGCAAACCAAGAGGCAATAGAAAAGTAGGTTAGGTGTTGATGTGTTTGTCTTTCATTAGACAGGTTTCTACCTAGACCTACATGGTGCTAGCCCGGGGAAAGGGGGGAGGTGGGGAGAGGTGATCTCACAAGCATGACCCACCTTTTCCCTCCATCCCTCCAGGGATCCCTCCATCTTCCCAGAGGCAGCCAATAAAAACAACCAATGAAAACTTAAAAAGACAAAGAAAAATCTCTGTCCTCAACACCAAGTTGGACACAATTAAACAGAAATATTTGTCTTTACCCATTAGATTAAAATCAAGCTGATATAAAGGAAGCATTCAGATGATAGGGAAAGTTTCTCAGCAAATGTGCTGCTTAGCAAGACAGACTTGGCTCATGGGAAGTTCACAAGTTCCATGTTGTACCTGGGAGGCAACTCGGGGATCCCAGCAGAGAAATAACAAGACCCAAGATTCAGAGGCAAGAAATCAAGGAACAGGAAGAGGAAAGTGCAGGGGTGGAGGTATGGAAGGAGTTCAGGGTTCTGAGATAAACCACAAGGAGGCAGGAGGCAGAGCTCACAGAGCCCCAAGGGGGTGACAAGGTATTGAAGTTTCATGCCAAGAAAAAAGGAAAGTCAAAGAGGGTTCCAGAAAGGGTTGCAGTTGGTGGCACAAAGAATTGCAAAACAATTGAAAGTTGTTTCTTGGAGTTCTGGAGACTAGGAGTGCCAGATCCAGGGGCAAAGCTGGCTGGGTTCTATGAAGACATGCCTCTCGTCCTGCTTTGGACATAGGCACCCCTGAATTCACATCTTAGGTAAAAGGTGTTCTTCAGTGTGGCTTCATCATCATGGAAGGACCCAGGCCCATCACGGGAACTCCAACCTCATGAAGTCTGTCTTTCCCATCCAAATCTAGCACTGTTGGGTGTCAGGGCTTGAATAGATGAGTATGTGGGTGACTTGACATTTTAGAACTATCTGTCTGGCTACTGCATGTTAATAGGATGTTTTTGCACACATGCATGAGTGAGCATGTTAAGGGAATTAGTGAGGGGGTGTGAAAGGAAATAGTTACTTGATTTCTTTTAATAATTATTAAAAGTAATTTGGGGGGCAGCCGAAGTGATAGCACAGTGGGTAGATGCTTGCCTTGCACATGACTAACCTGGGTTTAATTTCAGGTACCCCATAAATTCCCCTTCACCCTGTCAACAGTGAGCCCTGCGTGCAGAGCCAGGAGTAGCCCTGAGCATTGCCAGGTGTGACTCATTAAACAAACCTGGTGAGTAGAAACAGGGTTGCAGCATGTAAGGTAAAAAGGTGCCTCACCCCTAGAATGATTTCACTCCAGACCTTTGTGATTTTTATATTCAGTAGTTGACATAATTATAATAGCATTAACATTTGTGGTCTTCATGTACAAAGTCACTGCACTAAAGTTATTTAATTTCTTATAATACATTACCTTTGCTAAGAATAGGAGATTCATTTATTTTTTGATTTAAGGTTTTGGAAATTTAGAGGCAAAAACTTAGAGGAGTCAGTTGTGGGTACAGGTATCAGACAGGTGATGTCAGTAAAAGAAAGGTGTGTGTGTGTGTGTGTGTGTGAAGAGAAAAGTATCATGCTAGTTTCCAGATTCTCATGCTTTAATTGTTGCCTTCCAAATCAAGAAACAGGATTATTTCGAATCTCAGCACCATTCTGGTGGTCTTATGAAACACAGCATACCTTCAGAAAAGTATTTGCTTCATTGGAGGTGGGCAGTTGGGATTGGCTACACCCGACTCTAACCAGGACTTACTCCTGGGAGTGCTCAGGGGACCACACATGATGCTGGGAATCAAACTCAGGTCAGTGTGTGCAAAGCAAGCACTCTTCCACCACCCTTCTGGCATTCACATGGGACCACTCAGCCCCTTCTTTCTTCCTTCCCTCCCTTGCCCACATCCCCTCCTACTCCCCCTTCCCCTGAGTCACAGGGGCCTCATTTCCGACAGCCTAGATTACTTTTGCTGGCTTGTGAACTTAAAATAAATGGAATCGTTGGATGCTATTTTAAAGCTGGTTCCCAAGCTTTAAAGTTTAAGTTTGGAAACTCTTCCAAAATGATACCCAGCTTTGGAACGAGAGGGACAGGAAGAAAAGAGTAGAGGAAGACTTTCTATGGAGACCCTCAAGTGCTATCTCTGCAAAGGGAGCCTTGTCCTTCAAACAAAGAGTCTGTCATGTTGTGATTTGCTCCTGGAGCCAGTTTTGGCTTTGAAATATTTTTTTTAAGTTTTTGGGCCATACCTTCTGATGCTTAGGGGCAACTCTTAATTCTGTACTCAGGAATTACTCCCAGTGAACTTGGGGGTCCATATGGGGTGTTGGGCATTGAACCTGGGTTGGTTACATGCAAGGCAAGTGCCCTACCCACTGTACTATTTCTTTGGTTCCTGGCTTCAGAAATCTTTTTTTTAATGTCTTTATTTAAATACTGTGATTACAAACATGATTGTAGTTGGGAACATCCCCCTTCACCAGTGCAACATTCCCACCACCAATGCCCCCTATTTCCCTCCTCCCCTTGTCCCCTGCCTCTATTCAACCTTCTGGCCCTCATCTCTGGACATTATAACAATAATGTCTTTTATTTTTCTTAAAACCCATAGATCAATGAGATTATTCTGTGTGTGTGTCTCTCTATCCCTCTGGCTTATTTCATTAAGCATAACAGTTTCCAAGTACATCCATGTATAGGAAAATTTCATGGCTTCATTTCTCCTGATTCTGCATAATATTCCATTGTGTATATGTACCACAGTTTCTTTAGTCACTAATTTGATGAAGGGCATGTTGGTTGTTTCTAGAGTCTGGCTATTGTAAACAGGACTGAAATGAATATAGATGTAAGGAAGGGAGTTTTGAATGATATTTTTGTGTTCCTAGGGTATATCCCTAAGAGTGGTATAGCTGGATTTTATGGGAGCTCAATTTTCAGTTTTCTGAGGCATCTCCATATTGTTTTCCATAAAGACTGGAAAATTAAAAACGTTAAAGCAGCATGGTATTGGAATAAAGACAGATCTTCAGATCAGTGGAATAGACTTGAGTATTCAGAGAATGTTACCCAGATATACAATCAATTAATTAATCTTTGATAAAGGGGCAAGGAAATGCAAAATGGAAAAAGGAAAGCCTCTTCAACAAAGTGGTATTGGCACAACTGGTCATCCACTTGCAAAAAAGCAAACTCAGACCTCTATCTAACAACAAGCCCAAAGGTCAAATCCAAATGAATTAAAGATCTTGATATCAGACCTGAAACCATAAGATATATAGAACAAAGATACTAAAGACATCTTTTAGGAGGAAACAGCACACTCCAAACAAGTGGAATCAGAGACAAATAGATGGGACTATATTAAGATGAGAAGTTTCTGCACCTCAAAGGAAATAGTAGCTAGGATACAAAACCCACCCACGGAATGGGAGAAACTATTCACCCAATACTCATCAGTCAAGGGGCTAATATCTAAGTTATACAAGGTTACTGACAGAACTTAGCCAGAAAAAATACTAACCCCATCAAAAATGGGGAGAAGAAATGAACAGACATTTTGTCAAAAAAGAAATACAAATGGCCAAAAGACACATGAAAAAATGCTCCACATCACTAATCATCAGGGAGATGCAAATCAAAACAACAATAAGGTACCATCTCACGCCACAGAGACTAGTGCACATCACAAAGAACAAAAACAATCAGTGCTGGTGGGGACATAGGGAGAAAGGAACCCTAATTCATTGCTGGGGGGGAATACTGTCTAGTCTGACCTTTATGAAAAACAATATGGAGATTCCTCAAAAACTGGCTTCAGAAATCTTGTTCTGTGTTTTGCTCCATTGAAAATCTATCAGTTGTGTTCTAAGAAGTACTATGTGATAGGGACTGGAACTGTCTCTAGATGGTTCCCTTGATCATATTTTATTTCTGAATTTCACACTCTGTTTTTGCAAATCAAAATACAAGAGAATGATAAAATAAATAAAAACTAATCCCAACATTATTTTGAATTTGACAGTTATCATCATTCTCATCATCATCAGAATAACAAAACTAAACCTCTGAAAGGTAAAATAATTTGCTCAAGTTCACATAACTTGAGTCATTTTCTGACCATTACTATAGATGGTTTCAGGGCTGAAGAGATAGCTCAAAGTCTCCTTCCACTCACAGAATCATCATGGGGAAGGAAGCCTTAGCATTGATCTGGGAGTTATCCCTAGCACCATTTGGATGAGACCACAAAATAAATAAAATATGTGCTCTCTTCAGCAGCACCTATACTAAATTGGAAAAATACAGAGAAGATTAGCATGGCCTCTGCTCAAAGATGACATGCAAATTCATGAAGCACTCCATATTTAAAAAACAAACAAAACAAACAAAACAAATATAATCCACTGTTTTAGTCATAGCACAGGATCTTTGTGAACAGGAGGCTATCATAGATTTACTACCTTTTCTTTAATAATCAGTATTTTTTTTTTGATGGAGGAAAATTTGAACTACACACAGCTGTGATCAGGGACCATATGTGGGAGTCAAACTGGGCCAGCCACCTTTAAGACAAATATCTTAACTCTTAAACTATCTTTCCAGACCCAGATATCATGGTTTTTTTTTTTGTTTTTTGCTTTTGATTTTTTTGGGGGGGTCACATCCGGCAGTGCTCAGGGGTTATTCCTGGCTCCATGTTCAGAAATTGCACCTGGCAGGCACGGGGGACCATATGGGATGCCGGGATTCGAACCGATGACCTTCTGCATGAAAGGCAAACACCTTACCTCCATGCTCTCTCCGGCCCCAGATATCATGATTTTTAAGGTCATATATTTCTTTCATTCATTTATTTAACAAAGGAAGCACATCATGGTACTTAGTTTCTCTTATCTTTCATGCAGTGTCTGTCCATGCTCTGGAAATACACACACACACACACACACACACACACACACACACACACACACACACACACACACACACACACTTTCCCTCTAGGGATTTCAGAAAAAACTTCCTGCAGAATTAGTGATTTTGCCCTGAGTTCTCAAGGCTGCCTGGGTAAAATAAAAGAGCAAATGTCATCACCTATAAAGGGAGGTGTCTGTGCAAAAGCCCCCTAGGCAGTAAGAGCATCATGCTTTGGAAAGGACTGAAAATAGCGTGGGGAGATCAGAGAGCAAGGCAGGGCAGGGCAGGCTGGGAAATGCAAGAAAGAAGCTTGGTGAGTTTGGAAAAGACAGAGCAGATCTGGCCTTGAATTTTGACAGAGGTTCAAGGGGAAAGAAACACCATTTTTAGCATCCTTGATTCGTCTCTTGTGTTCTAGAGAATGCTTTGCTGCGAAGTGTGAAGTCCCTTGGCATTAATATTGTTTCCTTTGGGAGATCAGTTTATCCCACAGTGCTCTATAGAACCGAATCAAAAATAAACATGGAAACCAAATAAGACTGCCCAGAAACTTGGGTAGTACAAACCAAATTAAAACTAAGTTGAGACACTGAGTTCAGGTTGGTTGACAATATTGTGTCTCTAGTTGACTCTATTGCATATCACACACACACACATACACACACACACACACACACACACACACACACACTGTGTCCATTAACCAAGAAGACTTGCACTAACCACTTTGCATCTCTGGGGCATCCCACACACTGTTGTGATCTGGAGGGTGGAAGGTGGGACCAACCAGGGCTCAAACCGGAGAATTTCAGAGATGTAAATTTCTATTGATTTCAAACCATATTTTACTCTCAATGCACAGAGGGAGCTGAGCCCCCCAATTATTTGAACTTGGTATTGATAGTAGCAGCTGTTAACTGGTGGGTGGAGGTTCTTAGGGAAGACACAAAATTGCTGTGAAGGTATGGGAGATTTTCACCTTGTGTGTTTTGCAGATACTGACTATTGATAGAGGAAAAAGCTGGACTCAGTTGCTTTCTGTGACATGAATAAACATATGATATTTTTTCATGAGATTTAGTTGCAATAAGAGGAGAGCAAATGTGTAACAATTGCTCAAGGTCGTCCTTGTCACTCATCAACATTGACAAGGGAGCCTCAGCTCAGAAAGGCTGTGCAACCCTTACCTGAGCAAGGAATCAGCATATTTAGATCTGATGAATCTTTTGTGAGCCTCTAGATTATTTGTGAAACAAATGAACCTCATAAGCACTCTGGGATGAAGGTGAGGGAGCGGTGAGGAGCGGCGAACCTATTCTGGTTTTAGTTATGATGACGAGTGATAGACACAAAAGAATTGGTTCTAGAAGGCAGCAAGAGAGCTGACAACGCATCTCAAGCATTAGATTGACTAGTAAAGAGATGAGACCAAATTGCCTGCATCCACGTGGGTTGATAGTAAAGCTGAGAAGAAGACTCAGGGAAGTTGCATAACTTGTTCAAGTTCATAAAAACCAAAAGGAGCAGCAGCAATGTGAGTCAGGTTTAGCTTAGCTGGCTGTGGTCTGAATATTTTTCTGAACCTCTGGCTACCTCCCTCTCACACTCAAGCAGTGGAAAATCACCTTCCACAGGGACTCTCCATTCCCTGGGAGTTCTGCTTTGCTAGGAGAGCAGGCATGAGACTTCTGAGTTAGTGAGAGCTGAGGGAATAATGACTATTACTGTGTGTGTGTGTGTCTGTGTGTATGGGGTTGGGGGGTAAGGTGGAAACTGTCTCCCAAATCTCAGCATGGTTCTGTAATTGTCCTGATTTAGGAACTGAAATGCTCTAGCACCTCCAGATCTCAAAGATTCCTTCCCACAAACTTAAATAGCTGGACGTTTAATAAAATAGAATAAAATTAGAGCTGTACCTCACACTGTTCACAAAGTAAATTGAAACTGGATTAAAGACCTTAAGGTTAGAACAGAATCCATAAAATATATTGAAAAAACATTCCTGGAGGGAGGTAGAATCCTCCAGGAAATTGATCACAGAATTGCCTTTAATGAAATCACCACAGAGGCAAAGACAACAAAAACGGAAGAAAATAAATGGAGTTTATATATAAAATTTCAAAGTTTCTGCACAGCCAAAGATGCTCAAGATATAAAGACACCCCACTGAATGAGAAAAAATATTTGCACACAGCTTACCAGATAAAGGGTTGATATCCAAGATCTAAGATATCTAAGATCAGAAAGCAAATTACTGTATCTCCAAAGAGGTCATTAAGTCAGGAGGTTTAATAAGGTTTTGTTAGTTGACCATTATATTACTTCATATGTTTCTGAACATGAGGTAGCTTCAAATACACATTGGTGTCTAAATTGGTTTGGTCCTATGGGGATGATGGTATATTAAATAAAATTGAAGTTGTTTGTGTGGCCACACAGTCTAAGAATTCCAAACACTATATTGTTGATATTTTGACTTATTTTTTTTCTTTATTTAAACATCTTGATTACATATATGGTTGTGATTAAGTTTCAGTCATGTAAGGAACACCCCCCTTTACCAGTGCAACATTGCCACCACCGATGTCCCAAATCTCCCTCCCTCCCAACCCACTCCCACCTGTACTCCAGACAGGCTTTCCAGTTCCCTCATTCATTCACATGATTATGGTAGTTCTCTGTGTAGTTATTTCTATAACTACACTCACCACTCTTTGTGATGAGCTTCATGAAGTGAGCTGGAAGTCCCAGCCCTCCTCCCATTGTCTCTGAGGATTGGTGCAAAAATAACTTTTATTTTGACTTCTATGGCATGATTTTGACTGTCTTGGTTCTCCAAGCAAAGTTTGCATGATTTCAACTCAAACACCAGCATACCTGCAGTTTTGGTTACATCGGTATCTTTGCAGAGAGCTGTAGAAGATTGGTCAAGTAGGGCCACTGGAAGCACAGATATTGTGGGTAAAGGTGCAGCAGGAAAGCCCCAGTCTTCTTCTACAGAGATTTCCAGCTTTTAGCTGTGTATTCAATATACTAGTAATTTTTCACAGCTTGGGTTATATTTCTTTTGAGAACAAAGTGAGTCTATAGAGCTGTCTGGGTACAGACATGGTGACTCTGTTTGTGTGCATGGTTTCAAAATAAAAGGGTAATATTTAAAAAATGCAAAGCACCTTACTTTAGGGGCTCATGAATACGGAAATAAGTAAGCACAATGACTGTGTGTGTGTGTGTGGTGTGTGTGTGTGTGTTTGGTGGCTACTTATCCTGGCTCCTGCTTTATGAAATAATCTGTCTAGAGGATACTATTTTTTTTTTTTTGGTTTTTGGGTCACACCCAGCAGTGCTCAGGGGTTACTCCTGGCTCCATGCTCAGAAATTGCTCCTGGCAGACACGGTGGACCATATGGGGCACTGGGATTCGAATCGATGACCTTTTGCATGAAAGGCAAACGCCTTACATCCATGCTATCTCCTGGGCCCCGAGGATACTATTTTTAACATACCTGACTGGTGGCATGAACTCCCAGTGAGCACCTCAAGTGAATATTGCTATAGGAAGCTAAGCATATAGTCAATTCTTCAAGGCAAGGAAGCATTTTTCTCATTCAAAAGTTGTCAAACAAGACCAGAGCAACAGCATAGTGGTATGGTATTTTTCTTGCATGCAGCCTATTGGAACAGACCTGGGTTCTATCCCCTACATCCCATATGGTAACTCAATTCTGCCAGGAGTAATTTCTGAGTGCGGAGTCAATAGTAACCCCTGAGCATTGCTGGGTATGGCCCCAAAGTTCCTGACACACACACACACACACACACACACACACACACACACACACACACAAATTGTCAACCTTATATTTTGAATCTGGTTTCATGTTTATAAAATGCTGTTATCTCTTATTTTCTAGAATATTATTATGATTTGATCATGAAGACTTATGGGAAATATTTAGGTTGGGTGGAGATGAGTCAGCATATATATGCACACTCACACACGTGTGTGAACAAACACATGTATATATGCCTCTGCCTAATATGAGGAATAAATCCTACAGATAATGGTGTGTCTGCCCAGAGCAAAAAGTAGCAAATTGAGTGCTTGGTGCCAATTCAGAGTTTGAACATCCTGACCTATATGTATCCAGAAATCAAGCAAATATCTGATACATTTCATTATCTGATTGGTAGAGAACTTTCTCAAATGTAGAATGAGTCTGAGTAATGTTCATCAAATTAGTAACCTGGCCTTTGGGTCAAGAATCAGAGAAGTAGAAAACAGATATTTTATTTCATCTCTGATTTATTAACCAAGGTTTGGTTGGGATTGAATTTTTCTCAATCCAATTGCAGTGCCGACTCTCAAAGTAGCTCAGAGCATGTTTTCCCAACTTTATTGTTTGTGGTGGGCAGAATTTACATCTCCCAATACAGCACCAAACCTGCTATACGACAATTTATACTTTCTTGTATTCAAATTTCTTTTGTTGCTGCTTAAAAAACCCTCCCCTCTTAATGATTTTGATCTTGATTTATTTTAGATTGGTTCATTGGTGACTGTGCTTCAAATCCTAGGCCATGTATAAAAATACAGTTTTGAGATGCAGAATCATTTGAGATTTGGATACTGAATACAAACTTTTAAGTACATTTGTTTCTTTCACAAGTTGTAAGGATGGAGGAAAGTATTGAAAATTTGTTATAAACACATAAGAGGTCTTTGGGCCAAGAGATAGTACAGCAGGTAAGTTGCTTGCCGATGTGAGTTCTATCCCCAGCACCCCAGCTTAAAGAGGAAAGGCACGAGCAAAAGTCAGGGGTTAGAGAGCTAACATAGGAAATAAGATGTTTGCCTTGCATGCAGATGACTAGGACTTGATCCCAAGCTCCCCAATATTTTCTCTTGAATACTTCCAGAAGATTGAGCCCCAAGCACAATCTCCCAAATACATATAAGCTGCCTAAACTAATTATGAGAAATCAAATCATATTTATTCTTCACATTCTGCATATCATGGATTCATAAGGGCATTACAGTAAATGATGGTTCTTTTATTTCATTCTAGAACTTTAATAAAGTAAATAAATGAATAAGTCATGAATAAGTATGCTATTTGTCTCTTCAAAAATTAATGCATTGTTCTAGTGACAATTCATAAATTCATATATTTGATAAATTAACTTAATAAATATTGCAAACACATATTATAAGTTGTATTTATATAAGTATAAGAGTGTGACTACTTGTTGGATCCCCTCTGTGACACTGTTTCAGAACTGCCTAGCAGATGGAACTCCATAGAGCCACTGTTCTGAGGGGAGCCATAGAGCAACTGTTCCAGGAATTCTCCTTGATGTGAAAACTTCAGAGACATCTCAGAGATGGGGAAGAAAAGCACAACAAGGAGTGCCATCTCCCCATGATTAGTGTTTATTCTCAGGCCTGACTTCTCCTTCACAAATATATCCTGTTCAGGGAGATTACAGGCCACTCTTATTGAGTATTGTGTTGCTCTCATAACATTCAGAAACCTGAATGTTGATGCGTATCTTCTCCCTGGCACCTGACTTCCCTCTGGCTATGCTTCTATGTCCTTTCATCCTGAACATATCCCAATTCCTCTTCTCCTATATAAGCATTGCTGAAAATGAACAAAGCATGTCTAATCATCAGACTGAGATTCATTCTTTCCTTGTCATCAACTGGGGGAATTGTCCTCAGTCCTGAATGCACTGGGAGAACATAAGTTGACTCTCACTGGCTGATGACTGGGTCAACAGAACTGTTAACAATTTTTCCCTGCATGAAACTTCTAATATAGAAGTTTTATATATCTTTTATATATCTTTCATATATATAGCTTTTATATATCTGATTACTGTGGGTCTAATTTGCTGGATTCAAAACCATACCGTCCACCATCACTTTTTTCAATCCCAAGGAGAAGTTATCAGAAGACAAATACTAGCAAGGGGCAGGAGAGATAGTACAGTGGATATGAGTGACTTGAGTTTGATATCCCCTGAGCACTTTCAGAAGTGATTCCTGAGTGAATAGCCAGTAGTAATCTCTATGTATTACTGAGTGTGCTCCCTCAAAAACAAACAAACAAACAAATAAAACCAACCCCCCAAGACAAAACAAAACAAAAAAACAAATAAGAAGCCACAGAGATAGTATGTGGCTCAAAGTATTTGTTTTGCGTGGAGCTAATGCTTCTTTGATCCTTAGTACTGCTAATGCCCTCAAGCATTATCAGGTGTGCTTCCTTCCAAAATACCATCAAAAAATAAGAAATTTAAATGATGGTATATAGTGAGCTAGTCAGTTCTCTGTTCTTCCAAGAATTCAAATTCAGGTTGGGTACCAATTCTTTGAAGTTCTATAGAGATGTTTTCAGAATTAGAAGGAAGAACACAAACTGTATTTCATCAAGAAAGTCTGTAGTCTTTGCTTTTAACTCTTAGAACAAAATAGAGCCTGCACATTAAAAATGTGAACATAAAGTCATTCTCAACTCTCATAAAAATAAATAACTCGATTCATTTGGTTATTGCTTTTTATGATCATGTCATCATTGTGCTAGTTGTGGGATTCACTGACATTTATCTTTAGTCTCAATAATAGATTTAAAAGTACCATATCTAGAAAGAAAATAGGAAATGTTTATGTCATATCCTTGAGCACAATATCAAGCTTAAAGATGAACCAGGTATGTCTCCTCTGACCAGCATCAACTATAAAATATGAGACCATTATTCCTTCTACTAGTAAGTGGGTTTCTTTTTAGCCTAAGAAAATCTGCAATGAAAACAGATAACTAAAAAAGAATAGGAACTCACTATGTACCTAAAATATTACTGTGAAAGATTTGTAATCCACTTTGGTCAAAATAAAAATTATTAAAAAAATAAAATAGATAAATAAATAAAATAAAAACTCAAAAAACAAAACCAGATAACTAAAATCAAAATTTCAGTTTCAACTATGATCCCTCGAAAATCTCAGAATTGTTGAAAATTTGTTCAGAACCATTGAACTTTGAGCTTCCAAGTATGTTTATATGTGTAGGAACTCTAGTTCGTTAAGGTGTAAAACCATTTATTGTGTTGCTATGGACTCTTTCAAATATTGGGATATGCATTTTACTTAAGTAAAATATAAAGAGCAAATTTTTGTTATAATATATGTGGAAGCTATTCCATGTATATTTATGCTATGATTAGACATATCTTGAGAATTATGTCATTAGTCTTTATTTTTAAAGAAGAATAATTCTGAATTCTTGATACGAGACAAAAGTGGTTGATTCAAGGTAAAAATTATAGGAAAGGCTGAGTGATGAAGAAACAAAGAGATTGAAGTCCTGTTGACTGAGTTCAAATGTCTATTCTATTATTTAACAGGCATATGGCCAAAACCTTGATTTCCATCTACCTCCTTGGGTTGTGAAAATTAGAAATACTGATATCTTGGGGCCTCATATGTTTATAGCTCCACTTGACATGAGTCTCTCTAAATGTGTTTTATTCTTGGCATTTTTTTAGATGGAGTATTGGGACACAGTTATGTTTAGGGCATATTCTAGATTCTATGCTCAAATATCATTCCTGGAGTAGCTCAGGAATCATACTGGGGTGCTAGGGATTGAACCTAGGTCAATTGCATATAAGACAGGCACTTTATTTCCTGTGCTATCTCTCCAACCTCTGGAGCTTGTTTGGAACTGCCCTGACTTCTACCTTTGCTTCTCCTCCTTTCCCTAGTTCAGTCCCCACAACATCAGCCTTGCTATGTGATCTGGTTTATGCCATATGCATTTGTGTGTTTCCAATTTTTTTCCTAGAAATATAAAGATTTAATATAATGTTTGGTTCTAAGATGCAATTTTTTTCATCCAAGTTGACATTTAGCTCAGAAATTTTCCTGATGATTCTAATTTCTAATTTCTAGGGTTTCACATTTTACTTCTCAGTTAATGTATATAATATGACTTTTCAGACTGAGAATGAGTACTAACATATTGATGCTTTACCTCTAACTAAAAGCAGAAGGTAGCAAGATATGACATTAGGAATGCCATTTAGCTATTGGGTTTGCCCAAGGAACTTGTGGCAGGAGTGATAAAAAAATAAGGTAGTGTTTAATAAAAAAGATTTCAACTCACTCAAATTTATCAAAACACTGTTATATTGTCATGAGAAGTGACAAGTAGATTGACAGAGCAGGATAATGTCTAATTAGAAGTACTTTTAAACAAGACAACAATCTCTTTTTTCTCCAATTTTCATTGAAGTGCCATGATTGACAGATAGTACTATTAATAATTGTGTGCACAGATTGTCCTCATACACTCTCCATCAGAATGCCCAAGGACCCCCCCTTTTTCTCACCCAGGTCAACTCAGTTCTGTAGACCAGATCCCCAATTCTGTTGTCTTTGGCCATTTGTTGCTCTCTTACTATGATTTTATATATTTTAGGGGGGTATAGCATAAAATCCTCATCTATGTATTTTTGTTTAAGTTCCAAGTGTTGGAATTTCCTCCTATTGCTGTTCATGATTATTTTATTTATTTATTTATTTATTTATTTATTTATTTATTTATTTATATTGGTTTCGGGGCCACATCAGGTGACACTCGGGGGTTAGTCCTGGCTATGCATTCAGAAATCGCTCCTGGCTTTAGAACCATATGGGAAGCTGGGGGATCAAACCACGGTCTGTTCTAGGTTAGCACGTGCAAGGCAAACACCCTATCACTTGCTCCACTGCTCTGGCCCCTCATGATTATTTTCAACTTTCAAAGTATTGTAGTCTGTGGGGGAGAGTTGATATTTCTATCTTCGTGGTTTTGTGGTTTTGTAGAAATAGGTTTCATGAAACAGCATATGGCTTAATTAGGATGTGCATTGGAGGAGACAACAGCCTTAAAAAACTGTAAGAAAGTGTAAGTCGATGAGGAGCACATAATGGTTAGCATCTGTAATATAAGAATTCATTACTCACTTGCAAAAATAATGAACATCTCAATAGAAAAATGAGCAAAGAGTGAGTAGGAAAGTTACAGAAGAAAATAATGCAGTTGGTCAATAGCGCTGTGAAAAGATGAGCAATTGTCATAGGAGTCAAGAAAAAGCAAAGCAATGTTGCAGTGTAACTGAAAATTGTCATTTGACTGTTTGCCCAAAACTTACAAGTTGCAATGAGATGAACTTCTGATTAGTAAGTGAGAGGACAGTTACAAGAGGAATGAGGAAAGCATAATCTTTTGGGAGAAGCAATCTAGCAACTATTGATTTTAGCTAAAACACAGGTAATTGACCTAGGATTGCTTCTCCTTGAAAGTTATCCTGTAGAACTCAAACTCAATATTTAAGGGATATATAAACAAAGACTTTGATGCATCTCTGCTCATAGTGGCATCATTTTTAAGTGGAGGAAGTCTCAAAGGTCATTAGTTGAAAATAATTAAATAAGTTGAGGACACATAATCACATTCTGTACTTATCTCTTCCCCCCAAAAAATGTGTTAGAACTTATTTATTCACCAGGGAAGGCTTACAAAGCACTGTAAAGTGAGAAAAGAAACAGCAAGAAAATGCATATAGCAGAGTTTGTTTTAATAATAATAAAAAAGAAAGTGCCTCTGTGTGCTTATAAATAATTGTATATGTTTACATGGCTGTGAATAAAGTCATGACTTGAATGCTAAAATTGGGGAAGAAGTGAAACTAGATCAGAAGTTTCTTAACTTATTTGATCTTACTGTTCCGAGGGAATCACACATAATACAAATGAGCAAATAAACAAGGAGATATGAAACAAATATGAAATAGATATGAAAAACAGATATGAAACAAGCCAGTATAAATATCAGAGAGACAAGTAGCCCTAACTGTTTCTTCCAGGCCAGAGACAAAGATGTCCTCCGAATGATGCCTGTTTATGGTGCTTCATTCTTTCATCTATACAGCCTGCACGTTGCTACTTAGAAATCCAGCATGAATGGAAATTCCTGCTCTCTGAGTTGCCCAGGGCACAGTGCTTGCACAGGTGGACACTGGCAAACTTGACGCATTATGGCAGAGGACAAGTAGGCCAGGCTGGGGAGTTGCATGCAGATGAATGGGCATCCCCTTGGGGTCCCATCATTGGCTGGCTGGAGTTCAGCTCCCCAAACACAGCCTGCTGGGCTCTCTGCCTGACCAGGCCAAAAGGGGCCAGAGGGAGAGGCCATTCCTGGACACCCTCTCAATAGGTGTATTGAGTCTTTGCACAAAAAGAGAATCTGGGCCCGACTCAATCTGTGTCCAGCAGCCTGAAAAGAATGAGAAGGGGGTGACTGGGCAGCATTATTTTGGGTCTGTGCTTTGGCCACAGGATGCAACCAATAACTTTGGATTTGTTTCCAGGATGGGGAATCCTCGAGTACTGGCATGTCTTTTATGTGCCCCGTGGGATTTAGACCCAGACCGGAGATAGAGCACTGACAAAAATGACTAAAGGGAAGCGAGAGTCATTTTTGTGTGGATCACAGAAGATATGGAAATGAGAGGGAGAGAGAGAAAGAAAGAGACAAAGATAGAGGCAGAGAGATAGAGTCAGAAAAGAGAGAGAAACAGAGAAAGAGAGATCTACTCTTGAGGCAGATGGGGAAACAGGAGGGAAACTGGGGACATTGGGGTAGGAAATGTGCTCTGGTTAAAGGAATGGCTATTGGAACATTGTGTTGACTGAAACTCAATCAGGAACAACTTTGCAATTGTATTTCTCATGGTGATTCAGTTGGAATATTTATTCAGTAAAAAATAGAAGTTCAATGCTGATAGCATCATTCTTTCTATAGAACCACCAGGCCGCATTCCCCACCTAGTCACCTCTCCCTCCCTTGTCTCATGGTCTCTATTCTTTTCATTGCAGATTTGGACTCAGTCACCAAACCTTCTACCTCCTGTTGAAGCTAGTTTCCTGTTCAGAACTCTCCGGAGAAACAGAGATATGTGAGATTGCTGTGTGGTCTCTGCACATATTCTCAGCACTCACACATATGAACATAGGCATACACACATGACTACGACTTTTTTCACACAATAGTCCAATAGTAAAATTCAAGGCAGATTGTGGATTAAGTGCACTTAAATTTGTCTGGATAAACTAAGGCTATAATAAGATATTTTTTGGGACCACTATTTATTTTGGGTGCTACACCCAGTGGTGCTCCTAATTAGGGTCTACTCCTAATGTCCCAAAACGTAGCTCAGGGTGCTCCTGGCAGTGCTCAGGGACCAAACCCAGGCTTCCCATGTGCAAACCAGGCACTCCAACTCATTGAGTTCTCTTTATAGCAGAAGGATTCAAACCTTTTGGTTTGGACTCATAGTCTGCATGAATCTAGAAACCATCACAGCAATCTGGAAGATTCTTTTTTTCAGCCAAAGACTAAGTACAGCTGTGAGAAGTGTCCAAGAATAGTCTTTTCTCTGCCTCTTTCTAGTCCTGCAGGCAGGCCGTGCTTTGGGAGCTGAGTCCAACCAGGAAAGAATGAGCCACGTGTTGTGAACCCCCTCCCCAGGACCACCAGAACTTGCTGAACTATGTGTTTTCTGGAGGCTTTCAAGGAAAAATCCTCCCTTTGTTTCAAGCTTTTGGAAGTATCAAGATTTTTCTGTTGAGTTTGTGGTAAGTTCCCTTTCTAGCTCCCTCCATCCTCTCTTCCTGCCTTTTTTTCTTGTCTCCTGTCTCCTGTGGGACACTGCAGGTGAATTTAGGTCCCAGCAAATTCATTGAGGATGGCTAAGCCTTGGATCTTTTATGAGGGTTCAACTGCAAAACCCTTTATTCCTAACAAGACTGGATCACAGAATCTGGAGTGAGCATTTGGTCTTATCTTTAGGAGGGGGACTCCCCCTAAAACATACCATAAAAGCACAATAAACTTCCTGTTCAAAAATCCAGTTCTGGCTTACCACTTAGAATTAAATATTCCATTTTTTAGGGAAGATAGAGAAAAAGTATCACACTGGGCTCGACTCAAGGGTTATTCTTAGAAAATTTATGTTTCCTAAATGGATACATCCTGTGGCCAAAGATTTTTTTTCTAATGCCCCAAACCTGAGGACATTGGTTTTTCTCCAAGGACTGTAAGCAGGGACTGTCAGAATTTCCTTTCTAGGACTGTTAAGATCTCCAAGTTTGTGGGCAAGTGGTAGCACAAGCAGTAGGGTGTTTGCCTTGCACAGGCTGACCTAGGATGGACCGCAGTTCAATTCCCCAGTATCCCATATGGTCCCCCAAGCCAGAAGCGATTTCTGAGCGCATAGCCAGGAATAACCCCTGAGCATCACCGGTGTGACCCTCCCCTCCAAAAACAAAAAAACAAAAAAAAAGGTCTCCAAGTACATTCTTTAACTTTGGACTAGAGAACCAGTAGACTGGTAGGGCCTTTCATACTGTCAACACAAGTTCCATCTTCAGCATGTCAGATGATTCCTTGAACACTTCCAGGAGTGATATCTGATCACAGAGTCAGGAATAAACCCTGAGTACCATTTTCTCTAACAAAACAAGCAGTATGAAAAGTGTTCCTTATATTCTTTTGACCCTAATCATCCCCACGACACACAAATAACCTAAAATTATGCCTACATTAATTGAGAAAGAAAATTTTAGGGGTAACTCCATCTTAGTACAGAAAGCTGGCCCACACAGAGGGACTTCAAGAAGAAACTCCAAGCATCGAATTTCTTGTCCAGAAGGTCAGAATGGGGGAAAAAAGAAGTGCATATCTAGGAGTAGTGGAGGGTCAGTCTTGTATGGTGAAAGAGGAGAGACTGCCAAAGGCATAATGTTGAAGACTGCAGAGCAGAGATTGGGTTCTATTCCCATGGGACTTGGAACTAGCAGAGAAAGTGAAGGACCCTTCTGTCGATTGTCCTGGGAAGGGGGTGAGAGAGGTTGTTTCAAGGGTGTGTGACTGGACGGAAAAGAAAAGCCACCTCTCATTTGCTTTCCATGAGTGTTAGTTGATCTAATAAACTCATTAGCATTTTTATTAGAATTTATTTATTCAATAAAATGCCTTCAAAACATAATGTCCTTTTTTTTTTCTTATGTCTTTTAGAGGGCTGGCCTCCTGGGTGGGGTTCAGGAGACTCAGCAGTTCCTCCAGCATTTCTTAGTCAACCAGGCTGCAAGTTCAGTGTGAGGCCTAAAGATGTCTTTAGGGACCACCCCAGTCATGCTGGGGGGGACCATGTGATACTGAGGATTGAATCCAAGTTGGGTTTATGCAAGACATCCGTCCTAACTGCTGTCTTATATCCCGGCCCTCAAACATAGTTCCAACATTGTTTATTTTATGGAAATGATGATTAACCTTTGCTGAGAGTTGACATCAGACCTTGTGCTGTGGGTTTTATAGAGTGTGTGCACAGATATCTTATAATACTCATAGGCTTTCATATATTTCCCTGACAACCTCATCAAGTAGGAATTTGCCATTAGCATCTCATTGCAAATGAGTTAATGGAGACATAATAGATAAAATAATTT
>PVKC010016348.1:0-20860 GCA_004027635.1 Crocidura indochinensis
GCTCCATGCTCAGAAAATGCTCCTGGCAGGCACGGGGGACCATATGGGGCATCGGGATTCCAACCGATGACCTTTTGCATGAAAGGCAAACGCCTTACCTCCATGCTATCTCCCGGGCCCCAATTTACTTCTTTTATATAGTAACTTGTTGTATGACCATAGCAATGAATTTCATCTCTAGGGGACAATGCATCTAAAATAAATATATATATATATTTATTGAAAATAAAATATACTGTAAGATGCCTATGACATTATATTCCCCATTATTTTATTACCCCATTGTAATCTTATCATTCAAATAAACTTTTAATCAAAATGTCTATTTTGAATTTTTTTTAAAGCAAGCTAAAAAAACAAAGGGTTTAATTTAATTAAAAGTTGCTTAGCCTAGCAAACCAAGCAAAATGTGAGATGTGAAGGCGGGGCTATGTTATGGGACCACACTTAATCAATGCTTAGGTGGTTGCTCCTGGATCTATCTTCATGGTTACTCCAAATGATGCTCAAGACAATATGCAGTGTTAGGGATTAATCCAGGATTAATTGCATGTAAAACAAAAGACTTAACAGCTGTACTAGATCTCTAGCCCCACTACTAACTTCGAAAAAGATATTTTTTAAATATATTGTGGGGAAATAGCACTTTTAATCTAAATAATACAATACACTCCACAAATAATTATATTACTCAAGCAGAGTTGGTACCCAAGGAAACTGGGATGCCTTATTCATAACCTGGAGGCATCTAGGTCATTCTCTGAGCATATTTTTTATCTGAATCCTCAGCATTCACAGTTGTTGGATTTTTCATAATTGGCTTTTTTTTAATAAGCTTAAAAATAAAAGGACAACTTTGAAATAACTCACTATTTTTCCAATTAACCATAGCATACTCCCGAATTCTTCAAAACATAGATCAAATTAACTAGAGAGCTGGGCAATAAAAGACTTATTTTAGATAGGAGGTAGTGGATTTGGGATCTATTTAATTTCATGTTGACATGCTGATCATTGAAATGGCAGATTTTTTCACTTGTAACTTTTCCTATACAAAATTAAATTCTAAATTTTAAATAGGAAATGCAAATTGAACTTGAACATCTCTATTTTCTTCTGGAGTTTATGCCATTCCCTAACCTCTTCTATTTATAAATTGTCTTGCTCACTAAATACAGACATTTAAATGTCTTTAGCCTCTAGGGCTCCCAGGCCTGTAAAGAAATAATCTCTCCCTTCTGGACCTCAAAACTGATGACTGGAAATCTTATCAACCATTTAGTCCAATGCATATTAAAATTGAGCAATTAATTATCTCTAGTTCTAATCCAGTAAGCCTGTGCAATTAACATCTGGGATTCAGTTCATCTTTTTGCTGACTTTCTAAATTAAGAACTTGGGCATAGTGGATTTCCTTAGAAGAAATATTGAATAAAGATTATTTCTTGTATTTAACCTTTTTTTTTAATAACAAATGCTGCATTGTGTGCAGTATTTTAACAATGCTTTCCATTTGCCTACATTTTTCTAGAGTCTGTGAATGCATCATCAAAATTAGAAAATATATTTGGGCCAAGAAAGATATGACAGTGGGTAGAGCACTTGCCTTGAATTTCACTGACCCAGGTTGATTCACCACTTGATCACCACCAGGAGTGATCCCTGAGCACTACCAGATGCCCCTTGATCCCTTCGTACTATAAAAAGTTGATATGTCACTGTCTCTGAGAAGCCTTCCAGCTTTCAATCCTAGTACCAGTTCCTATGCATTTTGTGTTTATTTAGACTTGAGTTGCAAATATGAGCCTCATTTTTTGGCAAAATATCTCAGATCAATTATTTTCTTTGCCCATCGTTTGCTATTTGTCTCCAATTATCTCTAAGAATATAATCAAGGGGCTGGAGAGATAGTATGGAGATAGCATGCGTCCTTTGCATGCAGAAGGACGGAGGTTCAAATCCCGGCATCCCATATGGTCCCCTGAGCCTGCCAGGAGTGATTTCTGAGCGTAGAGCCAGGAGTAACCCCTGAGTGTTGCCGGGTGTGACCTCCAAACAACCAAAAAAAAAAAAAAAAGATTAGAATCATAAGAGATATTATATATCTAAGCTGTATTTATAATATTTCAATGATTTCTAATTGCGATTCTGACTTAATAAATATCTTAAAAATTACCACTTAATTATATTTCTAGAATACAACCATTATTAATATGTATAAGAATTTCTTCAGTACTTTAAGTGCATTTCAGTTATCTACAAGTTTAATTATGTGTGTTTTTCTTCATATATGTGATTATGTTATTTTATTTTTGTACACTTAACTATCAATTTTTAGCATTAGCTACTATTTTGAACTTGATTTTTTATTTCAAGTATTAATCATTGCATCTCAGGATTTAATTTAATTATTTTGTTTTATTTTTAAAGCAATTTTGCTGTTAGTATACAAAAATGTGACTAATGTCATAACTAATCTTAGCATTGCTGGTGATTATATGGCCTAAATTTCTAAAATCTATAATAATAAATATTATGACATACATGCCAATTTCACTGCCTCTAGTGTATATGTGTGTCTTCTTATCATCTCTGCAGATCTAAATATTTGTTTTGAAAAAAATTTAGTTGCCTCTTTCTTGAAATCTGTTTCATCATTTAAAATTATAGTTCATATAATACAGTGAAGCTTAATATTTTTCACTGTGGTTATCTCAATATCTCATATTTATTAACTGCTAATAGTTTTAATTTCATTTGCTAATGAAGTGTATTCATGTTATTGATTTATAATAGCTGTTTACTTGAAGATATTAACACTTAGCCTATAACACATTTTTCAAATATAGTTCCTTAAATTTTTGTTGTTGTTGTTGTTGTTGTTATTGGGCCACATGCAGTGACACTCAGGGGTTACTCCTGGCTATGCACTCAGAAATCGCTTCTGGCGTGGGGGACCATATGGGACACCTGGGGATCGAACTGTGGTCCGTCCTAGGCTAGTGCATGTAAGGCAGACTACTGCTTGCACCACCACTTCAGCCCCAAGTTCCTTAAAATTTTTTTACTTCATTTTCCTGATAATATCTTTAAGAACTAACTTTTAAGCTTTCCATGGTTATAGGTGTTCTTTTTTTTTGTCATTTTATTTCAACGTCTTTGTATATATTCTATTTTCAGAGAAATATATCATAATATTTTCTAATGTTATCTCTGATTCCATTTTCTTTTTTTAATTTTAGGAGCTTGTATGGGACTTTTATAAGTATCTAACAATAGGAAAAACTGAAAATGTTCCCTCCTATGCACAGTTAAAAAACATGTTTTCCTTTCTTTTGGGGGTTTTTTTTTGGGGGGAGGGGGGTCACACCCGGCAGTGCTCAGGGGTTACTCCTGGCTCCATGCTCAGAAATTGCTCCTGGCAGGCAAGGGGGACCATATGGGGCACTGGGATTTGAACCGATGACCTTTTGCATGAAAGGCAAACGCCTTACCTCCATGCTATCTCCCAGGCCCCATGTTTTCCTTTCTTTGCTATAAATTCATTTTTGTTGTTGTTGTTTTTTGTTTTTTTGTTTTTTGGGCAGCTCTCAGGGGCTACTTCTGGCTCTATGCTCAGAAATCGCCCCCGGCAGGCTCAGGGAACCATATGGGATGCCGGAATTCGAACCACCGTCCTTCTGCATGCAAGGCAAACATCTTACCTCCATGCTATCTCTTGGCCCCTGTAAATTCTTTTTCTTCACTAAATGTTGTATTGCTTTCAACATCAAATTATAAACTTTAGACATTATCATTTCATTCTCTCTTTTCCACTGTTGATAACCCAATATAGGAGACTAGTATTACTTATTTTCATTATTTAAAAGTATTTTTGAAGAGCAACTTTAATCCAAGAATATAATATTCTTATGTTTTTACTTAATTTAGAGTAATAAGTAGCATTGTCTACAAAAGATCACCTACCTATACAAACCAGTGGAATTATTTTTTAGTTAAAAAATGAAAGTAGTGGGGCCCGGGAGATAGCATGGAGGTAAGGCGTTTGCCTTTCATGCACAAGGTCATCGGTTCGAATCCCGGTGCCTCATATGGTCCCCAGTGCCCACCAGGAGCAATTTCTGAGCATGGAGCCAGGAGTAACCCCTGAGCACTGCCGGGTGTGACCCCCCCCCAAAAAAAATGGAAGTAGGGACTGGAGCAATAGCACAGTGGTAGGGCATTTGCCTTGCTTGTGGTTGACCCAGGACGGACCTGCGTTTGATCCCCGAAGTCTTATATGGTCCCCCAAGCCTGCAGCGATTTCTGACCGCATAGCCAGGAGTAACCACTGAGTGTCACCAGTTATGGCCCAACCCCCCCAAAACTAACAAATGAAAAATGAAAGGAAGTAGAAAATTTGAAAGCATGTTACTGTTGATCTGCTCCATGCTACATAAAATATGATCTTTATATTGGACTTTTTAAATCCTGTTTCCAACCCTCCTCCTGCAAAGCTATGTGAACTTGTGCTCTGAACTTTTTCCTGACTGTGTACTCAGGGATCACTATTACTGGGCTCTGATAGTGAATCCTGGTTAACGTCATGCAAGAGAAGCATCTTTTCCACAGTACTATCACTCAGGCCCCAATTCTTAGCCATTTTTGAAGTGTCTGGTTCGGTAGTGCTAAATACATTAACATTATTGTGCGACTAATCTTCCAAGCTCTTCCCCTCTTTAACAACTCTCTGTCTCTCCATTTCTTATGCTCTTGCAAATACCCTTCAGTTGTCTAGCTTAATAAATTGGCCTGCTCATGGTATCTGAAGTGGTGGAATCTTAATCTTCTCATGAATGGATTTTTCTGGTAGAGATATAGAATTGTGTATTTTATCCTCATGTTGCAACATTTGTAAGAAATTCTTTTGCAAGTCAGACTACTAGTCCTTTGTATGGGTATGTATTTTTTTATCCATCCAACTCTCAAAGGTTGTTTTTACATTTGACTACTATGAATAATGCTGCTTAAAAATATGTGCATACATGTCTTTTTAAGGCAAAACTTTAAATTCTTTGGTTGTACATACCCAGAAATAGACTTTCTGAATAATGTAGTAACTAGTTTTAATTGGGCAGTTTAATAAAATATTAACTATTTAATAGAATAGTTCATACTATTTTATATATTAACTGTCAGAGTGTCTTAATCCTCAGAACTCATGAAAATTTATTAGGGACCAGTATTCTTATTTAATATAATAACTGATAGTAGGCTAAAGGTACTAGTTGGTATGTAGTATAAAACTTAGAAGCACAAACATTAAGTCAGTTAATAGGTAGTAATGACCACACGTAATCTGATTAGTTCTGGGGCCAGAAAGATAGCACAGTGGTAGAGTGTTTGCCTTGCAAGCGGCCAACTTATGGACCTGGGTTTGATTCTCAGCATCCCGTATATGGTCCCCCGAGCCAGCCTGGAGTGATTTCTGAACACAGAGACAGAAGTGCTGAGCACCACCAGTTGTGGCCCAAAGAAAACAAAAACAAAAAAATCAGTTCTGACTTGTTTGTCCTATTTTATTTATTGAATCACTATGAATTTAAGAGATGTTTATGAGTTTCAAGTGTACAGCATTCCAATATCAATCCTCTCATCAATGTCTACTACCCTCCACAAATATCCCCAATTTCTCCCCCTCATCCCCATCCTGCTTCTGTGGCAGATACTTTGCCCTCTACCATTGTCCCAGTTTTCCTTTCTCTATCATTACTTTTCAACACTCCAACCATAGTGGCAAGCTTCCTACAGAAGATCTGTTCTTCTCTTAGTTTGTATATTGTCTTTGAGTCCTTGATAATCCCCAATCAAATTTCTTTACCTTATTTTTTATTAATAATTTCTATTTTGACCAAAGTGCATTACAAATCTTTCACAGTAGTATTTTATGTACGTAATGACATTGAATCTGGAGCATCCTCACCACCAATGTTGTCCTCCCTCCACCCATGTTCCCAGCTTGCATCCTGTATAGCCCTCCTTTGCACCGCTGGCTGCTAGTATAAGTAGTCCCTTATGTGTATTTTTATCCTATTTTAACCTGCCCTAACTTGCAAGACAATAAGGACTATAGAATTAATATGATTTATAATTGGGTTAGAGTCAATTTATATATGTTTATTAATTAATAGTTTACTGAGTATATATCTAATACTGTTAGAGTCAATAGTCATATAAATTGACAAAAATTGGATCACTTTATCTAGAGCTAAATAATCTTAAAGCAAATTAATTGTTATCAAGATTTATTGATGAATTATGATAAACCTGCTTTCATAGGTCAAAAGCAGAAATTACATTACATTGACCGGTTATAAAAAGCCTCATATTAGATGATATGCAAGAAGAGGTTGATTTCTTTATGTGGTTGATTCCCCATGACCTAAGCCAGTCTGTAGCAAGCCTTGTCACTAGGTGACTACGAATGGACAAGAAGTCCAGGTGATAAGATTAAAGGAAAGACCTTATCTACTGATTCAGGAAGAAAAGTTTTTCTCTTTGCCGTTTTTTCCTCTGTTCAGGCAGCTTTGATTTCTGCTAACATCCATCATATCAGGGAATTCACCCTGGGAAGCTGGATTTTCTGTGCACTCTACTTGAATTTATAAGGTTTCTGTTCTTTCTTCTTCAAGGTAGAGTGACTGGGAAGCTAAAAACAACTTTTCTCAGATTCCCGTTTAGTCAGGCTTTAAGACCAGAAGAGGATCCTGCAGATGAAAATGTGGTGGGCCTCATTTCAGTTTACCTTTGCTATGTCTGCTGGCAAGCATCCCTGTGGAAATATGATGCCCACTCCCATGAAGCCATGATCCTCTATCCATTGTCAACCTTTCTATGTTTAGAGAAAATAACTTTATTTTGGATTGGCAGAAGCAGTGATGGCAGTTTGGGGCTCTTATTTCCTGAGTTCAGGAGCATGGTTACATATATATCCTCTGCTTTTCTGCATAATTAAAGGCATCTCTCACTGTGACAGTTCTTTATTTTGGCTTCTATTATGACCTCATAAAATGACTTTTTGTGACTTCCCTGTACTTATTGGGATCTTGTGATAATATTTTGTTTTGATACTCTTAAAAGAGGATATTCTTTCCAGTGACTTTTAAAGTGATCACTTTCTCCATATGAAATTTCTCCTGCTTAAATTATCTAGGGTTCTAGTTCTCCTGTTGAAACCACTAAGTAGGAATAATGTTATTTGTAAAGCAAAGAGAAAAAGCTAATTCCCTATAAAATTACTCTATGTGTGCCATATACGCTTTTATGCCATGAGACTAATTTTTTATTTTAGGCAGGGTTTTGATGATGTTTTCAGAGATACAAACAACAGAAGGGAAAAGTAACCAATTTGGAAAGTTCTTTGAGGCACACAGAAATTGGTGATGTAGGGTTCTCTATTTTTCTTTGTTTTGAGACCACAGTTAGAGGTACGCAGAACAGGTGACTCTTGTTCAGGGTTTATGTCTGACAGTGCTTAGGGGACCATAAATGGGGCCAAGGATCAAACTATTCTGCTAAATGCAAGTCTAAATATCTTGTTATACTAATCTGTCATTCACATTGAATGTCTCTTACATGTGAAGTTAGAGGGGACAGGTAGAGTGTTGGGTTCTACAAGTGTAAAGCTGAACAGAATGTGGGTTTTGTAGATATAAATATATGTGAATCATAAACTAGACTACAACCAAGATGGGACCAATTTCTAACTTCCCTAGTGGTATTTGAGAACATTTTACCTCTTTGTAAATCAATTATCTTTTATTTTTAGACTACCCCCCCCAGATTTAATAGCAGAAAATGAAAGGACAACTACTTATATCATGACAAATAGATTTTATGTGTGATAATGGATTGTATATAAAGACTTTTATTTACCAAATGTCCATTTAAGGAAAGTCAGCAACAGAGAAAGAGTACATTCCCATTTCTAGAAGAAAACTCATGTTTCTGAGTTTTACCATCATATCTCCAGGGACTCAAACGCAGACTATTACACATCCACATTTTTAGAAGGATGTCACCATCAGCTTTTATTACTGTGCTTGACTGCATCCTTGGTTAAAGAGCATATGTTCATTTTATAAGAAGACCACTTTTAACTTTAACTGCTCTATTTGCTGCTGCCATTCTTGATTTAAGCTTTACTTTTAACCTTATTTACATGTATTTGTAAGTGAATTGTTCTAATACTTATCTGAGTTTTAAACACACATGATTTAAAAGACAAGAAAAAAAATCAATATTCACTGGCATCATTTGAGATAGAAAAAATTTAGACTTTTCAATTTTTTTTTGGAGTATAGAATACTGATTTTTTAATTCCGACCAATGTGAATGACAAGTCTTTCACAGTTATATTTAAGATACATAGCGACAGTGAATTAGGGCAATTCCCACCACCAATATTGACCTCCCTCTGCCCCTTTTCCTAGCATGCTTCCTTTACTTTCAAGCTTAGCTCCCTGGACTGTCAGTGTAACAGGCCCCTTTGTGTATAACTTGTTATAGTTTGGGTTAGAGTACTGCCTTTTCTTTAAAGGCTAATTGATATATAGTATCACTTATTTTCCACCATTTGAATGTTTTCATTATATCAGATTTTCATCATGTATGGAAACTCCCATACATGATGGGATACTAATCTATCCTTTGGTAATTATTCCCTAGGTTACAGAGAATAAAACAGATGACCAGGAATGAGGCAAGATATGTTGTAATATGTGGAGCAGAAGATTTGGAGTAAATAGTTTATGCATAGAAAGATCAGAAAACCTTAAATTGGAAAGAAATTATTTTGTGATTTTGATAGCAACCACTCTTCCTTAACTGAGGATAATAATAATGACTTAATTTCATGGTTATTTTATATATTTTAAAAAGCAAAATAAAGTATTATATAAGTTGTTTTGAAAATCTCATAGAATAGTAATACCATCTTTATTTTACAAATGAAGAAACTGATGTACAGAAAGGTAAAGTTGACCTATTGAAGTACATACCACTGTCAAAAGACTAACTACAGTCAGTTTGCCTCAAATACATATCACTAAGCCACTAAGAGTAGTTTTGATCTAGTTATCTTTATAGTTTCTTGGAAAGAAGACACTCTTAACTATCTCATTCATTCCTTTGACCTATTTCTTCCTGAGGAAAAGGTATCCAGACAAAAATGGTGAGTAATTATTTAGTCCAGTTTTGTTTCTCAGACAAGAACTTTGAAGGTGATCAAAAGAACATGAAGGTTATAACTTGTTCCTTTTCACTTATTTTCTTAAAGGTTCACTCAATGTGTTTGGATGTGACATTCCAGAAAAGTTCTGATATTCCACATAAAATTTTGCATATTTATGTGACCACAATCTTGTGCCATTACACTATGGGTTAAATGTATGCACTCGAAGGGGGAACACCAAGTATGGAAATGTCAAGAAGGATTAACTTGGAATTCACATTTCTTGTCATTTATGTAGCCATAAGTGTGAAACAAGTTGGACTTTATTGAGTTTTGTCACTCATTAATTATCTGATCAAAGTTTTTCAAACAAAAGTTTTTAATATCTCCAGTAGATTTTATTTTCCACTTTGAGTGCCACCATGATCCTCATATTATTTAAAAAAAATGCTGGTGGTTGTTTTAGGGAAATTTTATGGAGGCATAAGATTTTATTATGCCCTTTTGTGCTTCTACATAAGAGGGTATCAATGCTTTTGTCAAGAGATAATTACAACTGTTCTATAGCTCATGGTTATGTATACATTTTTTTTGTTTGTTTTGTTTTTATGGGGCATACCTAGCAGCGCTCGGGGGGGGGGGGTTATTCCTGGCTCCACACTCAGAAATCGCTCCTGGCAGGCTCAGGTGACCATATGGGATGATGGGATTCGAACCAATGACCTTCTGCATGAAAGGCAAATGCTTTACCTCCATACTATCTCTCTGGCCCCCTCTGTATTCATTTTTAAAATGTTATTCTCTTTTCTCTATGCATTTATTTTTAATTTATTTCTATTGCTATGCCTTTTATTAAATTCACTGTTTGTTTGACAGTATACGATCAGTTATTAATCCTATTCATAATAAGTTTATGTGCAATATTCCATTATTTGTATGGCTATAAATTCAATTTTAGTAAAAATAACTTTTCAGGTACCTAATGTTTGACATATAGAATGCTACTTAATAAGCATCCTTATAAACTAACTTTAATGCCTGTCAATTCTGATTAAATTATGATTGGATAATAAAGAGAAATCTGTGTAAGTAAATTCAGTATTTACTGGCCTTACTTTTGGTCATTGTTGTGTAATAGTGGCTAATGGAGAAGAAGGAGATGATCCAAACTGTAAAAAGGAGTTTCCTCTAGGGAAAGGTTAGATTTATGCAGGCACAAGCAGTCTAGCTACGAACAAGTTCTTCATCTCCCTAGAGTTCCATTTTTTCACCTTTTTTTTTTTTTGCTAAATATCTATACCATAAAATACTTATTTATATACCAGCCATTTTTGGAAGCATTTAAGAAACCAATTAACCACTTTCTATTCAGACTATACATATCCACTTCCTTCTCTGTTCTGCTTTTCCAGTTCTGTTGGGATTTGGGGCCTAAGAACAGAGACCTTAATGCTCCTAATTTTTCTAATTGCATGACTCAGGAAAGAACTGTTTATTCTGTCTTCTTTATATAGGAATAAACTAGAAATGAAGTGTATGAGTGTATGTTTACATGTATGTGCACATGCAAAAGCACACACATGTTATGTGTATAACATACAAACTTTCCCAAGATTCATCTATAGAGTCAAGTGTGGGAATATTTCAGTTTTGGAATTGTGTTTTATGGAGCTTAGAGATGCATTGAAATGACATGAGAAGTTCAAATGCAGACTGTTGACAAGAACAGACTGCTGACAACTCAAGAGCTAATATTTCTTTCTAGCCTTTCTGCTGAACTGAGATAATAGACCCATTTTAGCATAAAAATGTTGTCATTTTTATTTCTCCCTCTATCTTCCTCCCCTACCTTTTTTTCACTGCTTGATTAGTTGTTTGTGAGGCCACTTTAGTTCAGGAGATAGCCATTGACTCTAGGGAGCTTCGGTTTTCATGAAAGTAAAGGAGAGTTACTAGGTTGGCATTGAACATTCATATAACAGGCCGATAAGCAGCAGGAAAAATAGATTCAAAGTTGAAAGAACTAGGGTAAAGAAATGAATAACTAAACTATTTAATAAGGTCAGTGATACCATTGTAATATAGGCTCTTCCTGGCAAGGAAAAGGCCAGAGACTGACTAGTAGTGGGGACTGATAGTGTCACCTCTAACAAGGAATTCGTTTCATTAGAATTATTAAAAACTAGGATGTGAGGGAACACTGGGTAGATAGAAAATAAAAAAAATAAATAACCAGAGAAATTAGTTTTTCCATTGGGAGCTACAGCATTCTACTACCTCAGTTACTGATTAACGGTTTGCTATGGAGTTAGTTCTGAACTGCTTTTACACAGTATTCAACAGTTGTTTCTGCAATTATAGAGTCTAAAATTGTGTCTAAACTTCTGATCTGTCTAGTTAATTCAGAAGGATTCCATCAAACCACTGAAATAAAAACACCATAGTTTATTATGGAAACCAGAAGCAACCCCAAACTGAATTAGTGTTTAGCTAATTTTACTGGCAAATTATAGAAGGTCAAAGTCAGATAAAGTAAGCTTCAAAATCCATAAATGGGATTAAGTTTAAATTGAGTAATCTGTCAAGGTAATCAGACTAGTATATACATGAAGATGAGACCTTGAAGGAAATTTTTAAGAGCTTTTGGTTAGTCAAAATAAATACCCATTAGAATTTCCACACAATAATGTGTGTATACAATTAATTAAAAGATTGAAATTGATGATTTCAGTCAAAGAGAGAGTGCATTTTCAAAGCAAATTGAGTCCGTGGACCCAGAGAAATACCTTTCTGGTATTTATTAAAAAAAAAGTTGTATTGAAAAGCTGTATGTATGAATTATATTTTAATCTCCTTCTTGGTAAGTTACCCAAATAAGAATAGGAATTGAATATTTGTATTTTTATCTATAAGAATATCTAATCTATAACAAGATAGTTTGCTCTGACATTCTATATATTTATTATATGCTCTGGATATGAAAATTGATTCTACCACCACATCAGAATCCTTTGTAAAAAGAAAAAAAAACTATTAAAAATTTTAAAGGTCAAAATTTGTTTAATCAAATAAGACTTCTCCTATTGAAACTTAGCCCAGGTTTATTTTCAAATGCATGATTGATACCAGATTATTTAAAAAAATAATTTATTTGGCCTATTATGTAATAAATGTGAAATACCACTTATCTTTCATATTTTGACATAAATATAGGAAAGGACTGTAATATAATATTTTTTCATTTCTTATGTGAAAAGAAGAGTTTTTATGAAGAAATGTAATATTTCTAAAAGATACCTAACTAGAAAAGGATTGGATGTCATTTGATTTTTCTTAAATTAGACATAAAATAATTATCGTTTGATTGGAATGAATTCTAAATTCAAGGTTCTTTAGTCACTAGCACTGGGTATATTTTGTCTTTTTGCAATATTATGCTTCTTTACAAACATTTTGAGTAGTAAGGCAGAAGTAACACATGAATTGCTTGAGAGAGGGAGGAATAGCCTGGATTGTGAGCCTGAATTGTGGTGACTTTTGTATTGTCACCACTGTCCCAGGCTGTGCACCTAAAATTCTATTGGGTCTGATTTAGAGCTCTTTTCTCTAAAAATCCAGCATTCATCCCTAATGGGACTAATTTTTCCTTCTTTTAAAATATATTTTAAGTTTCTTAAATAAAAACATACTTCAAAATGGGCTTTTAAGTAAAAAAAAATCCACATTTATCTTTTTTACATTTGGAGTTGAAATTTTGGGTGTGAAAGTTGCTGCATGTCACACTTTGTCTTGCTAACATATTTAATTATACATGGCAGATCAGAGGAAGTCAACTCAGGGTAAAGCTAATTAAGAGATGTTTCTTTATTCGATCCATTAGCTGAGTGGAAAGCTCTGTGTTGGAGTCTCGTCTTCTTTGTTTCTACTTTCATCACTGAAGCAGGAATAAAAAAACCAATTAGGTCTGGTTCTCTACATTTTATTTTTTATTTATTTATCTATTTAGTGATGCTGGGATCAAACTCAGAACCTTACACTGCAAGTTCTCTTCCTCAAAGTTATTTCTCTGTCCTGTTCCTCTTCATAGTTCACATATATTCCATCAAAGTAGCAGTGTTCATTTATACTAATGAAAGAAATACGAATCTTTCTCTGTAATTTCCCTGGTATCTTATTTTGAATTGGCTTAGAACACGTAACTTCGAGAAGTAACACTGACAAGTAACTGAGCAAAAATCATCAGGACATTTTGTATATTGTATATTTGCACATACTGTGAAGTTCAATGAAATTTTGACATGTCTGAAATAAAGTTCACGATATGAAGCTCACCACAAAGAATGGTGAGTGCAGTTAGAGAAATAGCTACAGTAACAACTACCATGACAATGTTAATAAGTGAAAGAAGTAGAATGCCTGTCTCGAATACATATAGGGGTAGGGGAAAAGGGAGATGGGCGCATTGGTGGTGTGGGAATGTTGCACTGGTGAAGAGAGTTGTTCTTTTTATGACTGAACCCCAACTACAAACATGTTTGTAATCACGGTGCTTAAATAAAAATATTATTTTTAAAAATATAAAATTAAAAATAGTTGAGCTTGGATTGAAAGTTGGACTCTGTCCTCTGAGATAATGTTTATCTCTCATTTAAGTAAAAGTCCTTTGTTATAATACGCCTTTTCCTGGAGATTTTTGTTCCAAACTCATCATTGGTTGTCTCAGGGAGACAGAATGAGAGTTCTTAATTAAAAAAGTGTGATGTGAGACTGTACAAGTGCAAAGTCTGGGAGCAGTCACCCAGCCAGATGTTGAAGCACACAAATTAGGCTTAATTGAGCTCTTTTATTGTTGAATTTGGATTTAATCTTAAAATACACTAAGACAGTAAGAGCTATAAGAGGGGAAATTAGACAGTCCTATTTTTTATTGAGTTTAATTGACTATGGTTGGTGGGAGTTTGAAAGACATATCACTCTGTTTTCTGCCAGAGACAGTTTCCTTGGATTTTAATGGATTCTTGGTGACTTGAGTGGCTATATTTGAACTTAGGTCTGTTGAGGTGGCTGGTTTCTCTGACTTGATAACAATAAAACGGGATATGGCTTTTAATAGCAGTCTAAAAGGTCTCAGTTTCTCTTTCTAATCTTACATTCTCCAAAGGTCATTAATTGCATTTTTCTTTATTTCGTGTTATTTTTATCTGACATTCTTATCCTTGATCTTTTAGTATCTTCTTTTAGTATCACTTTATACTACTTTACTCTGCTCAGTGATATAGATCAGCCTCTTCCTTCTTTCTATTTTGTAGAAGCGAGTGGCTGAAATCTATAGTTTAACCCATGATCTTCCAAACTATGTGTGCCAAACTGGTATTTTTCTATTCAATATAAAGTCCATTATAATTATTAAAATCATTCACACCAATACAGTTGTAGTTACAACCAAGGTACTGAATTTGGACACCAAGTAGAATTATTTTTTAGTTGGTGATATCACCGTGTCAGCATTTAATGGCTATTGTTTGGTTGTTGATGAATTTCCAAGGTAACATCCTGAAGATGCCACCGTCATTCAGAAGTGGAGAAGACTGTGCAACCTTATCTTTGATGATAGTCTTTAGCATATATATTTGGTGGTAGTTTTTTATTTTTATTTGTTCGATTTCCCCAAGATGAATGAATTTTTGCGATATGGCCTGATTGGAGTAGTCTACCTTCTCTTACTCTTTGCAAAAGTATGTAGGGATCAAGAGATAAAAATTTGAAATAAAAATGTGAGCACATATCTGATAACAATCCCATTATGCAAGACATTGTTTTTCTCTCTGCCTCAAAAGCTGAGAGTACCAGATATGCCTTCTAACTCAGAAAATGATCTGCTTTTTAGAGCAGTGATAGCACTGTGCTCTTGCATGATATCATTAAAATTGTTGTAACAGTATTCAAGTAAACACAAAGGAAAACATTGATGGATGGGATCTATGTGCATGCACACATATACACATATATAATGTATTTGTCAGTAAAAGCAATCTTTCACTATAAGAAAACATCCATTTTCTTTTTCTTTTCATATGACTTTGGGTAATAAGAAAGAGGATGCATAAAAAGAATGGACTGGATCAAGCTAGGAATGTGCTGTGTGGGACTCTTGTTTTTGCTTCTGTTTTGAATATATTTATTTTTGTTTTATTTTGAACTTATGAAATCATAAACTTCCTATGTATAATATAGTAGGGTTGATTAATATTAACTGTTACATGAGCTCAAAAAGAAAAAGTTTGGGCATTGCTTGACTTTTGACAGTTCCCCATAGAGAAGTTTCTCAATTGTGTGATGCATATGAACACTTAAATCTATCCTTGAATATAATTATAGTTTGATTTAACACAGGACTCCTTACTTAGGTATGTAGGTGTGTTATTTCTTTTTATTTAAAAAGAGATTTTCATGAACATTCTTTTCATTTTATTCTCTTTTTAATCCTACAATAATCTTAATAACAATGGAGTGTTATTGACATGGGTGACCTTTTTGCTAAGAAATTCTTTATTACACATAAAGATGAGGGTTGTTTTTAAGTTCTTATTCATTTAGCATTAATACTCCAAAATAACTTGATGAATATGTCAAGAACTTTATATGTAAGGAATCTTGCTTTCTGTCTTTGTGAATTTTGTGTTTCCAGAAAAACCTCTGGATCTGTGGGTCTACATAGTTAATATTCAAAACCCACGTTCACATTACCTACAATATATTTTTTACACTCAATGGTCTGCTGTGCAATATAATTATTAGCCATTGTTGGAAACTCTTAACATTTTCTTTTTCTGAGCCTGCTCTGCTATGTGAAGAATGAAGAGTTGACAGAGAAAGAGGAGACTGGGATCAGAAGAGGTTGTTACCCAAAAAATCAGATCAGCAGTGGTGGCATATACAACTGTGATAGAATTTGAAATAAAAATAAATAGATTATTTCAGACTATATTTTGGAAATAGAACCACTAGCAGTTTGAACTAAGTGCTTGTTTGTTTGGGTCATACTAAGAAGAGCTCAGAGCTTTTTTCTTGTTTTGTGCTCAAGGATTACTTGTGGCTGGCTTAAGGAACTATATGGAACCTCAGTCAACCACATGCAAGGAAAACACAATACCTATTGTTCTATCAATCTAGCCATAAACTAGTATATTTCTAACAGGCAGATTCAGGATTCTTCTCATAAATGATTTTGTTTTTTTATCTAACTTCGTTTTTTTCCTCAGAGAAAATAGCTCTTGGATACTATATTGCACTTGCATTTAAAGGGAGAATAGAATCAAATCAAATGGGACTTAATTGATTTGTGATCACTTAACCATGAGCAAAGATAATGTATTGTGATATACAGCTATCCTTTGCCTTTCAATTTCCTCTCTTTCAACATAGAAACAATCCTAGTGATTTTTCATGTTTTTTTTTTAAATATATACAAGGGTGGAGAAAGAAATCACTAGGAAGATGGGTTTTTGTGGCCCATCTTTGTGGCCCCAAAACATCCCTGACTATGTCTTCAGAAAGAAAAAATTCAGGACTTTAAAAAAAATATTTTAAAACAATACAACTCTATTCATGTACAAATACTGAAAGCAGATGCTTTTGTTTCATTTAAGCATCAATGCAGAATTTATTGTTTTCAGAATTACAAAACAAAATTGTGTAATAGCATTTCTTGACTGTAGAAGTCTTTGTAATCCTGTCCTGAATATGGTGAGTTCAAGTTGTTTCACTGGCCCACTTTTCAACATTAGGAAGTTACTCTTAGTAAATAAAGACCTCTAGTCTTTTGCTGTTAAAGACTGACTCCTGACTATTGTTTGTGTCACATAGTCCTTTTATAGAACCTGTGCCATGTTAAACATTGAGAAGGCATTCGTTTAAGAAAGAAAACATGAAAATACTGCGTAGTCAGGAAGATGCTCAGTTGGTAGGTCACTTGCCTGCATGCAACTACCCAGGTTTGATCCCTGATATTCTATAGGGGTCCCTGAGCCTACTAGGAGTGAAACCTGAGTGCAAAATCAAGAATAAATCCTGAGCAGTGCTCAGTTGCTCAAATACCCCCCTATCATCACACACACACACACACACACACACCCTAAGCATCTGTTGTTTGTTTATTCTGCAAAGCAGTCCTCCAAATTTACAGAATTTTAATTTACAAATTTTAAGAAGCTTGCACTCTTTTAGGTTAATATACATGTGTCAGATCAGACTGATGATATAATTATTCAGGTCAAGTAGAATAAAAAGGGCTATGCTCCATTGAGACATGAAGAAAAGACTCCAAGGATCCAAGTTATTTTATAAAATGGCAGTACCACATATTGAAAAGATGACCAGTCGCTAGATGAGTACGAAGTCACAACTAGATCTCAGACTTATAATGCTTTGCTCTGAAATCCAGAGAAGTGATGCCAATAAAGAATATTCCTTTATCTTACTGGGTCTTTTTTTTATAAATGAGGCTTATTTATTATACCTCTTTTTGTTATTATGTATCTTTGAAAGGTCAACATGATGCCTCTACTATAATATACCTCCTTATATAAGACAATCTTGTATCATTATTGTACCTCCTGCCATCAAATTGTCTGTAAAAGATACACAGAAAATGAACTGACAAATGACCTTATTCAGGTGTATATATAAAACTAAGTCTTTCTATGACTCCCTTGTGAAATGGCAGCTGAGAAATAATATGGAAAATTCGAGATACCAGGAAGAAAAATTAAAGAACCCGTAGTTTAGGGTCGTGTGACTTTTTCTGGGACTTTGTTTCCCATTTATAAAACAGAGGGATTATAACAGATTAGACCCACTCAAATCGTTCTTTGTGAAACTCTAATTTTGCCTTTCTTAAATCACAAGAGATTTGATTTATTTGATTCTTCAGCATGCATGCATGACTGTTTTGAAAAACATATGCGTTGAAATAGTTGAAAATTGAATTTAGTTCTTTTATTCCCAAGCTTTCCTTTTATGTGCTCAGCAGACTTGTAAACAAATAGCCTTTCTTCTGACCAAAAATCATTTGTAATATAACCATTTCCTAATCAGAAGGGAAGGAATATACACCTAAAATAATTTCTCGAGGTTTTATTCACTGTTTGCTTAGTACAGTGTTATATTTAGCCTCATTTAAAGCTCTCCAATTTCCTTTGAAATGCACAGGGGAGGGAAATGAGGAAAGCAATTGTAAAACAATAGAAAAGGCATTTAAGAACAAATAGAGAAAGGCTTCATGAAACCTACAAATGTTTGGGAAATACTTCAAGATTTTCTTGAAGAACCTTCAACATACCACCATTTCTCTCATTTGGGGATTAAATAGAATGTATGCACTGCTTTCAAAGCTATCAAAAGCAATAGAAGTTTTCCCTGTAAGTGAATAAGTATATAGTATGTTTCGTCATCACCTTTTGCCTATGAGCATGCCATGCTTCTGATTATTTTCAAGATAAAGTTTTATCTCCATTTTGTACCTCCCTGGGTCAAATCTAATGCAACCTCTTTGGTGTTGGGAATATTCAAAGAGCTCATTTGCATAAAAACCACTGTCCCTTAATTATGTAAAACATATACTTAAAAATAATTTTCTGCCTCCAACTGGGATCAAGGCTCTAGGGCTGAATTCTGAAATTGAATCCTATTCTAAGCTATCCTTTAATGCCCAGAATTAATCCTAAGAGACTGTGCTACTTCTTTCTCAGGTGCCATTTTCCCCTCCTTTTTTTTTTTTCCTTCTTTGCCATTAAATGATGGTACAACTCTGGAGGCAGCCAGTTTATCAACTCATCTGCATGAAGAAGACAGGAATCCTTCAAGTTAGGAATCACGATGTAGCAAAACAGGATGTGGCTTTGGCATTCCCTTCCCTTTCACAGGTGTCTTATTACATTTTGACAGTAGTATGACAGGAGATGCTGTCAGAACTGGGATTTAACCTTGGAGTGCCACCATCAATGAGGGCATCTCTGGATGGGGCACAATGAAATGAATCTGAGTGGTTGATGCCTCAGTATTATTGTATTTAATTTCCTTTCTGAACTCAAGACATTGTCTGGTTGTCATGTTTTTCAGGTGCTGCAAAAAATAGGTATTGGTGGTGCTCTGTCACTAGGACTGAGTTTGATGAGCTGCTCTCTTTGAGGAAGTCAGGAAAGAAGCTGTCAAAAATATATTCAGGTGCAGGCAGATATGCTATTGTTTTGATATTTTCACACTTTGTGGGTCCTAATTTATCACAAATGTCTAGACTGCTAATATCAATGAAAATCTTTTGAAATCATGTTGCAAATATAGGAGAACTAACAAAATAAATGATTGAGAACACGAGGTGGTGAGAAGACCGTTAGTGGGTAGACAATTTGAGAAGCTGTATACTGGATAAATTCAGATGTTTGCAGATACTGATTCTTGTTTTTTCACTCTCAGTGCTATTTATATTTGGTTTTATGATATTTTTGCTTGGCTGCACATTTATTTTTCTTTTCTCCTGCCTATTAAGAAAGGTATGATTTCTCTCTTTCTCCCTCTCTTCTTTCACTCTCTCTACATATATACACATACACATACATATATTCTATACATATATTTGACAAAGTGAAAACTTATTTGACTTTTTGATAGTTGGAGCTGGAAATCTTATAAAGAAGTAAATTAGAAATGTTAGTGCCTTTAGTATACAGAATATAGGATATTAATAGTCTCTCTCCTCCATGATTTCCCTTCCATGATGTCCCAGTGCTAATTCGATTAATGAATTCCTTTACAGTACTTTAGGATTCCTATGGAATTGAATTTCTAAATAATGACATAAAATGGAAATCATTCTGGCATTGAATAGTGAGGATTTATCCCTGTCATTATCCTTGTTTGGGCAGAAGGAGGTGGTGCAAGACATAAAACATACCATGTTTTAAGAGTGTGGCTTATGCTTGAAGACTTTGAAAATAGAGGAAGGGACCCATACATGCATGAGCCAAGGGATATTAGTGGTCTCTGAGAATGTGGAACAGGGATATACAGAGAGAATGTAGCTCTACCCACATATTGATTTACACCAGACTTCTAACTTATAAAATAGTGAGATAATTGAGCATATTTTTGAAAACCATTAAGTCTGGGCTAAACGAATAAAGTGACCATAGAAAATAAAATAACTCCAAAGTGAGATACTGGTTCTTGATTTTTCTTACTGGTTTATACTTTCTGGCATAAACAGAGTTTTCTTCCATTTGGAAGTTTTTTCTTTCTGTGCCAGAGATGTTTTTGGCACCAATCTGATTCAGGAATTAAACATGTTAAGTTTTAACAGCCACACAATCTGTTTTCTCCTTCCTGCTCCCTAAAATTTATTCAAGGAAATGTGTTATTAATAGATATTATAAAACCCTTAGGATTGATTTTCTTTTATTTGCTCACTAAGTTTATTAGTCACATAAATGTTTTTATTGTCAATTTTATTATTAATATTATTTGGCTATTATAGGTAGGTCAGATATCTTAGCCCTTCTTATAAGACTTAGGAAGAGTTTGCCCATGCTGAGTTTTGATGCCTTTCCTTCCATTCCATTTTTTCCACCCCCTCTCTTTCCATTCTTAATCTTA
>PVKC010016349.1:0-20866 GCA_004027635.1 Crocidura indochinensis
TTTCTTTCTTTCTTTCTTTCTTTCTTTCTTTCTTTCTTTCTTTCTTTCTTTCTTTCTTTCTTTCTTTCTTTCTTTCTCCTTTTGTTCTTTATCTTTCTTCCTTCCTTCCTTTCCTCTTCCTTTCTCCTTCCTTCCTTCCTTCTTTCTTTCAAAATCTTTATTTAAGCATCATGATTACAAGCATGATTATGGTTTTCAGTCATAAACAGAGCATCCCCTCTTTATAGTATTTTTTGTCTATACTAGAAAAGTTCATGGGAGTAATATTTCTGGAATTCTTCCATGTAAATAACATTATTATATGTAAAAGTTGTGTTCTTGAAGCGTTCCATATTTAAAAAATAGTTGTTTTTTCTGAATTAAAAAATCTTTTTTCTAATTTCCTTTAGTTATGTTTTCCTGAATATCTACTTTATTCTTTTCTGTTATAAAGCTCTTCTATTAGGGACTAGAGCAATAGTATAGGGAAAGGATATTTGCCTTGCAAGCAGCCAACCCATGTTTGATTACTGATAACTCATATGGTATCCCACTTACTGCCAGGAGTGATTCTTAGCATCATTATGTGTGGTCCAAAAACAAAAACAACCAAAAAAAATTCTGCTGTTAGAAAGCAAAATTAATTTAATGTCCCCCTTATAATCCTTTTCTTCTTCTTTTGTATAAGTGATTTCTTTTTGCTGGCTACTCAATGATTTTTAAGTATATGTGTCCTTATATATCCATATATTAATATGATGTATATTGATATATATCTCAAATGATATTTAGAATATATAACTTTATTGTAAACTGTATTTTAAGTTATATTTTTCATTTTTCATAAAATATTACTTAAATTATTATTTCTAGTTGTTCTCTTCCTTGTTAATATATATATTATATTCCTTCCTTGTTAAAATATATATATATATATATATGTATATATATATATATATATATATATATATATATATATTTGGTTTTTGGGCCACACCTGATGACGCTCAGGGGTTGCTCCTGGCTATTCGCTCAGAAGTCGCTCCTGGCAGGCACGGGGACCATATGGGGAACCGGGCGATCGAATCTCGGTCTGTCCTAGGTTAGCTCAGGCAAGGCAGGCACCTTACCTCCAGCACCACCGCCCGGCCCCATTTGTTATATTATATAATTTGAACCTTTTTCTGCCTTTCATATTTTGGTAATTTTCTTTTCTTTGGTTTATTTTTCTTTTTTTCTAGTTTATTTTAAATGTTTGTGACTGAGTTTTAGGCATACAGTGTTTCAACACCCACCATCACTTCTGCTTGGTTAAATGTTTTATTTTATCTTCTTTAATTTCTGTTTGATTGATTAAATAATCCTACTTTTTACCTTTCTTCATACATATTTTGTGCTTATTGGCTTTAGTGACCCTTCAGTTTTTTTTTTAACATTCCAAATGTATCTCCTCTACTAACCAAGAAACCATATGCCCATTTCTAGATATTCTTTTGTTTTATATTGATTAATCCTAAAAACAAAAACAAGCAAAACTCTATAAAGGCTTCATCTACTTCTTAGACTTAGATCTATCTTCATCTTAACTAATCCAGAATTAACAAATTTTATAAATCTCCTTGTCAGAGGCAACTACATGAACTCAGTCCTAGAGATTATTCTTCTTAAGGTATTTCTTGGTAAGATATTTTAAAGACCTTTCAGAGAACACTTTCTCAGAAGTGGTAATTTTATTCTTTCAAAGATTTCTTTTTTGTTTGTTTGTTTTTTGTTTTTGGGCCACACCCAGTGATGCTCAGGGGTTACTCCTGGCTATGCGCTCAGAAGTCGCTCCTGGCTTGGGGGACCATATGGGAAACCAGGGGATCGAATCACGGTCTGTCCTAGGCTAGCGCATGCAAGGCAGGCACCTTACCTTACCTCCAGCACCACCGCCTGGCCCCTGTTTTAAAGATTTTAATGTAAATAACATTACAGAGATTTCCAGGTTTTCTATCAATTTTAACTTTTTTCCATAGAAACTGTTCAAAATTTTCAGAGTCAAAAATTCCATTTTCTACCAAGTGCAAATCAAATTTCCAGGTTGCCCTTCTTGGTCATTCTGAGGCACCATATTGGATCCCCATCACTCAGAGAACTCCTTCTAGTTTTTTTTTATTTCTTCTACAGATAGTTTTATTGCTGAAATATGCTTTTAATTTTTTATATATATAAAATCTTTGTTTGAGCACCACGATTACAAGTATGATTATAAATGGATTTCAGTCATAAATAGAACACCCCCCTTCACCAGTGCAACATTCCCACCACCAATGCCCCTTCTCCTTCCTTCCTGTATTTGACTTTTCATTTATTTATTATCCTTTCCTGGGCTGTCACCTCTTTTCAGAGTTTTTATTTCTAATTCATATTGACAAGGTTCTTTTACATATTGTGTCCCTTATTTTAAATAACTTTCTAGCTTATTTGAAATAATTTATACTTTGATATGTCCCTGCCTTTCTGATATGCTTATATTATTTATATTGATGTTACTCCGCTGTTTATTCTCATCTATATACTTACAACTTTGCATAAAACTTGACATTGCTACTTTTCAGGTGGAATCAGTTTTCTGAGCTTATTAAGATCTGGCTCAGCGTAGCTTTTCTAACTTCTGTGAATTTCTTTAGGTTGTTTTCAAAGATTTCCTGGCTCTTCTTTCCTGTGTTCTGGTCTGTCTTCTTTTCTTTTGTCTCTATCAGGCTTCTGTTCGCCTTTGATTACATTTGAGAAGCTTCTCTTCAATGTAAGGTCCTTTTCTGAAAAGTGTCCTGTTTTGTTCATAAGCACTAGCTTCCTTCAGTCTCTCTTGGTCCCCAGATCCCATCTGAACTATTCATTATTGACTAGTAATAAATCTCCATTGCTTGCTTCAGTGGCTATTCCCTAAAGAGTAATACGTGGGAGCTTGCTCTTGCACCTATTCTTTTGCATGGAACCAAATACTATGCTGGTCTTGAAGTTGTGGTGGTTTGTCCTCACTACCTGGGGGTTAGTAAAAAAACAAAAAAAAAACAAAAAACCCCCAAAGATTTTGAGTTTTTTTCCCTGCCCCCGAGATTTTGAGTTTTATAGACAACACTCATAATTTTGTTTTAATGCCAAAATCTGTCCATGGAGTTTTGATTTGCTGTGGAATCGCTTTATCTGTTTTTTTTGATGTGATTCAGAGAGATGAAGAAAAGATTACATACAATGCCCATTTCCTCCATCATTTCTCCAGTAATTGTTAAGCTCTGTACATTAAATCTAATTCACTTCTCAGGGCATGGGACAATTAATAGTTACTTTCTTTGATAAGAAGGACACTCATGTTCATAAAGTCAAGAGCCTCTTAAGCTCTCTTGACCACTATCTGGTAGTGTCAGTGCAATTTAGGAAAAATTTGCACACAGAACTCCAGCTAGGAATACAAGTTCATTGTTCTATTTAAGCAGGTGACCCTCAGTCCTTTCCCAGCATGTCTTTTACCCATGTACACATTACTTGTCTTTGCTGTTCTCTCATTTTCAGTGTTTCTTTTTCTTACTGTACTAGATCCAGTGTATGGCTTCTTTGTCTGAGGTCTGGGATTGGAACCCTGGAACCTGTGTCCCCTTGCTGTGCTTGCTGTTCTGACACTGGGATCTCTGGGCCGCCTCTTGAAGCCCATATTCCAACATTTCTTTAATCTTTTGACGTTTGTCTATTTTCAGTCTACCTGGGTGAATATTTATGTTTTCTGGCTTTCTGCTGGACACAGGTGAGGGCTCAAAGAGGAAGTTTTCTGGCTTGGGAATATCATATACTTTTTATATGATACTATTTCTCATCCCCACCAATTTCCAGAATCTGTTTTTACTAGCTACCCATTTGACTAGACTTGATTTAAAAGGAACAATTAAAGTAATTAATTTACTTTAATTTACTCCTCTTCACTTCTGCTATAACTTTGTTGTTTGCATTGGAACACCTTGTATTTTAAAGTTGGCTAAGTTTTATCTCAAAAAGTCTTTTCTTTTTGGACCATACCTGTTTGTATTCAGGGTTTACTCTCGGGTCTATGCTCAGGGCTAACTTCTGACTGGGCTTGGGAGACCCATCAGTGGTCCAGAGGTCCCTGCATGGTCCTTCCATGGCCACATGCAAGGTAAATGATTTGCCTCCATACTCTTGCTCTGGCTTCAGTTTTTTTTTAAATTTAATGAAGATTCTCACATATTAATTTCCTAACAAAAAGTATTGTATTTTTAGTTAATAAATATTGGAAAGTATTTATTTTTGAGCATTCGAATTTGTAGGGTTTTTTTCCCCCAAGAGCATACCTGAAAAGTCCCTTAATTGACTTCAAATTTTTATTTAGGACTGGGTAGAAGAAAACCCAGAGGACTAGAGTGAATACCTAGCATGTAAAAAACCCTGGGCTTAACCCCAGCACTAGTTAGTTTTCTGGGTACCACTGAATGTAGTCCTGGTACTTCCATTGGGAAAGTCCCCCAAAATAAACAAAATAAATAGTAAATACATAAACAAATGACAGATACTTCCCCAGGCTACCATTCTCTTTCCCTGGACTCAGATGAAAATCTTCCTCTCTGCATCTCCACTCTCTCCATGGCACCCTTCCTGCCCCAATAGCACACAGAAAACCCCCCACAAACAACAACCTTTTGTTTAATCCCTGAATTATCAGAAATACAGCTCAGCTATCTTTATATAGGTAAATCATGTATTTTCATATTAGTAGTACACTTAAGGCTATACTAAAATACTACTATTCTAACAATAGCATAATTGTTAAAGACACTATGTCTGTTCAGATAAACCAGGGACTGAACACAAGATCTTATTTAAGTTCCTTTTCACAAGCTTAGTTTCCTTCTGTGCAAAACAGTCTCATAGGATTGTCCTCAGCATTAAATGCTGCCATGTAGCAAAGTTCTTGACTAGGTACAATAAGAATAAACACTAAATATAAACAGTTATTAAAAGAAAGTAGTATAGAACAACTAGGCTTAAAGCTAAACAGAGAGTACAGGGTGCCTTGTGTGTAGTCAACCCTGGTTTAATTTTATTTATTTACTTGTTTGTTTTGTTTGTTTTGTTAGTTATTCCTGGCTATGTGCTCAGAAATTGCTGTTGGCTTGGGACACCAGGGGATTGAACCTCGATTTGTCCTAGGTTAGCAATTGCAAGGCAAATGACCTACCACTTGCGCCACCACTCCTGCTCTGGTTTTAATTCTGAGTACAACATATGGTCCACAAGCACTGTCAGGAGTAATTCCTGAGCACAGAAAGTGCAATGATTAGAATTTTCAACAGTTGTGGGTTTAGTTATAGAAGGTGGTTCTTTGGAGACAGTGAATATCCCTCTTTTGTCCCTACAGAATTTGCTATTTTTGTTGTATTTGCTGTAGAGAGCATAAATGCATTGTGTTTTATCAAACAAAATTAGCTGATTTTAAATGCTTAAGATACCAAGTCCCCCTTCTGATTTCTGAGGATGATGAGACACTAATTGTCATCCAGAAATGGACACATAGGTGTATTTCTGTACCCAGAATCTGGGGAAACACAGAAATATGAGTGTGGAGAAGGGACTGCATGAATCATTTGTAGCCCTGGCAGTGTTGCCAACAGCATGGGGGTACCTGACTTCAGCCCTCAACCCCCTCAGAAATGCCAGTTGGGGAAAAAATTGTGAGGATGGGTAGTGGGTCCCAAAAAGGTTATGATGTGAAAGACCCATCCACAGTATAGGCTCTTCTTTTAATTGTAGATTTGGTTTGTGTAATTGCTCTTTGAGTAGTTCATTTAGGGTCAGTTTGGTTAGTGCAACTATTTCGAGTTCTTTTTTGTCTGAGAATGTTTTTTTTAACCATCCTCCCATGAAAATTAGAGTTTTGCTGGGTAGTGGATTCTAGGTTGAAAGTTTCTTTCATTCAGCAGTTTGAATATGTCATTCCACTCTTTTTGCCTGGATTGTTTCAAATGGTAGATCTGGGTTTGATTTTTATGTTGTTTCCTTTTTACTTGACGGTTTTCTTTTTCTCCCTTCCTGCTTTATAGAGTTGATCTCTCTGTTTTCTGCCATTTGGATTACCAAATATCTTGATGTTTTTCTGTTATGGTCTATTTTGTTTGGCACTCTTTTTATCTCTTGGATTTGTAGAGAAATCTCTTTCTCAAGGGTGGAGAAGTTCTCTGCTATTATCTCCCTCACAACTTGTTCTTCCCTTTCCCATATTCTTCCCCTTCTGGAATTCCTATAATTCAGAGACTATTTCTCCTGTCTTTGTTCATTAACTACCTTACATTTTGGGGCTGGAGAGATAACACAGTGGTAGGACATTGCCTTGGATGCAGCCAACCCAGGACAGAAGGCGGTTTGAATCGGCATCTCATATGGTCCCTATGCCTGCCAGGAGTGATTTCTGAGCACAGAGCCAGGAGTAACTCCTGAGCACTGCCGGGTATGACCCAAAAACCAAAGAAAAGTACCTTAAATTTTCTTCCAGAGTTTTGTCTCTCTTTTCTTTTTTGACTTCTTTATTTCAGCTGGCTTGTAATTTGTTTTCAAGTTTACTCAATTTACCTGCAGGCTGCAGGAGGCAAAGTCGGGGTGATCCTTGAGTGCAAAGTCAGTAGTAAGCCTTGAACATTGGTGGGTGTGACCCAAACAACTAAAACAAAACAAAACAAAAAATGATTCCTCTAGGGCAGGGCCACAAAATGTTGTACGGAGGGCCATTTGCAGCGTATGGGCCGCAAGTTTGAGACCCCTGGATGTGATTCTCTATCTGTGTAATTCTTCTATTATTACTTGTTAACATGCTTTTTAATTCCTTCAGTTTAATTTTATGTATTCTCTCATCTTCTGAAAGAGTTCTTCTTTGAGTTGTTTGAATCGTTCATCTATACTATAGATTTCTTAATTTCACAGTCTAGTGACTCCTTAATTTCCATTGCTAAACCATTAAGTGTTGATTTTAGGTCCTCATCTATAAGATTCAGGCATTTGGATGAACTTCGAGATTTGCCAGGATTTCTCTCTGTTTCATTCACAGTAGATGTCTACTTGAGTTTCCCCATTGAATTTTGCATTTAGTGGTTTGTAATGCTGAATTTCTCAGGCTGTTGAAAGAAATGCTAGATCCAATCTGCAAGGAAGTCTGGCTGGCCCCAAAGGGCAGATGAAAAGTGAAGGCACTGGAATCCAGAAAGAGATTGAAGGAAGCTGTACAGGCCCTTTGGCTGGAGTCAAAATCTTGTTACAAATGATTGTTGTTGTGTTATCCATACCATAAAACTTGACTTTTGACTTAAAGGATCTAGAATGAAATCCAAGGACCCCAGTTTCTAGAAAAGTTTTTTTTTTTTCTGAGCAGCTAGTTTTTTTTTTTTTTTAAGTTTTTGACATCAATAGTGGATTTTGAAGCAACAGATATTTCTCTTAGTATTGATAACTAGGAAATCACATTCATGGCCAGTCTCTGCAAACCTGGGAATCTGAGTCTCAGAGAAACACTAATTTTGGTTTCCTCTAAGAAAATAAATCTATATCTGGATATTTCTCTCCTGAGTTCCTCCTCTTTGTAATTCCTTTATCTACCATTTATTTCATATAAAATTTTATATATATATTACAAATAATGTCTCTATAATTTTTTCTATAAGTCATGGAAAAATCCTTTAAACTGAGTTAAATTTGATCCACATCTGACATTTTCCAAATCGGTACTAGAAGTTCTGACAGAAAGCCTATATTCTTTCTTTTTGTTTGTCAACAATTAAATCTTGACATAATAAAAAAGATAAAATATTTTATATATATTTTTCTATTCATTTTCTTTTCTATTCGTTTCTAAAATGAATCTAAAATGAATTCTTTTCTATTCATTTCTAAAATGAATCTTTTCTATTCGTTTTCTTGTCAAAAAATTTGGAGGCATTTAATCATCATTATCAGGAGTTTCATATCTAGGGAAGAATTTGCAATATCCCATTTCCCCAGTTTTACTTGTGGAGGGACCTGAGAGATAGTACAGCAGTTAAGGTGCTTGCCTTTCAGTCACAAGAACCAGGTTTGACCTCTGGCATCCCACATGCACCCTTGAGCCTTCTGGGAGTGCAGAGCTAGGAGTAATTGCAGAGCATCAGCAGGCATGGCCTCCAAAACTCAAAAACTTACTTTGTGTCCCAAATTTACTTTGTATCTAGTTGATGGAGCTTTGAAGAATTCCATCGTGACCAAGTATTGAAAAGTTGGATCAAGGCTAATTGGTTGCTCTTCTTAAACTTATGGTTAGGTCTATAGCCATCCCCCATACTTCATTGGGCTTTCACACTCAGGACCACACAGGACCACCACAAACCAATTCAAAATGGCATTGATTCTAAGTATCAAATAGAGAGAAGGGGAGAACCTGTACTCCAGGGCCCACTAGGATTATTCTAATGAACCAATTCTATGGGGCCTGAGAAACAGTGCCAGGGCAATGTGCTTGGTTTGCATTAAGAGATCCTGACTCAATCTCCAGCACTGTCTATGGTTCCTCATATATCCTTGTACCACTTGAGGTTATTTCTGTGCTTAGCCTGCCTCCTTTTTTTTTCTATAAACACTGTCCCTTTCTCCTAGTGTGTAATTATTAAGGATTTCAACTTCTAACACTCCACAAAGCCTTTTCTCTTTGTCTCAGGATCTATGCACATTAAGCACATCATATCTGAGAAGAGTTACAGTGGTTACAATGGTGGTTCACTGCCAACAGATGTTCACTCACTTTCATTGTTTGTACTATCAAATATTTAAGCAGCCCATCTTCTAGAGATTTTTCAATATGCCTTAGCCAGTGGTCCTCAAACTATGGCCCGCGGGCCACATACTGTATTTGTTCCCATTTTGTTTCTTCACTTCAAAATAAGATATATGCAGTATGCATAGGAATTTGTTCGTAGTTTTTGTTTTTACTATAGTCCGGCCTCCAACGATCTGAGGGACAGTGTACTGGCCCCCTGTTTAAAAAGTTTGAGGACCCCTGACTTAGGCTCTATGTTTTATTTTATAGATTTGTTTTGGTATTCCTTAATTCTAGTTAATTTCAGTTAATGCCATAGATTTTTTAAAATCAGAAAGAAAACTTAAAAATCAGAAAATATAACACATGCAAGTATCTTTCCAAATGTTTCTAAAATATAATTTAAAGAAAATACAAAAAAAATATAAAAGTCATTTTTCAGGTATGTTTATTAAAATCTGTTAAAATATTCAGAATAGTAAAATAAAATGAAAATAATATTTTATAATAAAATAAAAATGTGAAAGTTAGAATTGGAATGATGCTTTAAATTTAATTAAAAACATATTTAAGGATTAAAACCCCATAATAAGCACATGGCTTGCATGCATGAATCTCAGGTTAGAACTATTGTAATTATGAATTCACATTAAACAAACAAACCCAAAAAAGCATACACACAAAAAGCAATCTGTTATCAAGCATAAATATTTCAGGTGTTGAGAAATCCCAGAAGATACAGGTACACATAGAAATGTAGGAGAAATATGAGCTATTAAAGTGTATAAAATGTTCCTCAGCTGCCATGTACAACGATTGCATCTACTTTCCATGGAAACATGAAGGAAAACCGAGAAAATATTTGACAACACTGGAAAACTCTTCTTTGTCATACAGTCATCTGTTGCGTCCAGACACCTCAAGAGAGATTTGACAGGTTAATGAAAATGTCTTGTATCTTAACTACTTCTGTCACTGCAGTCTTTTCTACTTTTTTTTTTCTTCAAAGCTGTGCACATTCATTAGTGGAACAACTCAAACTTTCAATATGATTAAATGAGGTTCCTTTTGGGGGGATGGATTGGGGTAGAAGCTGGAAATTACTTCTCTAGACACTTAGCAATGCTCACCTAAAGAGTGGATCATTAGAATATCCCCTAGGCAAGCAAGTGACAAAGGCAGTCGTGTGTGTGTGTGTGTGTGTGTGTGTGTGTGTGTGTGTGTGTGTGAGATAGAGATAAAGAGAGAGAGAGAATATGTGTGTAAGAGAAAGTCTATGTTAGCATGTTCTCGTACATTGTGTTATGAGAACCCTCAATCAAAGTTACTTGATCACTTTTCAACTGTGACCCCCTTTTGAACTTGTTTCCTTTCTGTGACCCCCTCATCCTGCTAATTGAACCCTCCCAATTTCCAAATTTCACCTGTGGCCACCTTGGAAAATCTGGCCTCTGATTTGGGAGTGAAGTTGGGTCACACCTGACCATGAGCTGGAGTTACTTGTATCTATGCACTCAGGTATCACTTCTGGCAGTGCTTCGGGGACCCTACCTGCTGTATGGTTGCTTTGGTTTTTGGAGTCCTCTGTGTGGCCATAAATACCAGCCTAGCAAACCTCTCTATTGAACTCATGTGTAAAGGCTGACACAAATATAGTTTTTAAATGTCTGAGAATTTAGTTCTTAATGTTTTTCACTTTGAAAATAGATATTTAGATGGGAATCAATTCAGAAATAAGTGGAAAATGGTAACACTAAGAGATTACTTTCACATCTGTATTTGTGTATTGTAATAAAGGACACAACTGTGTGTACATCTGTCTAGTAGAAATCTTGAGCGAAGAGTGGAGCATGTGTGTATGACTACCAGGTGGCAATTGTCTGTGTGTGATGAAAGATAAAGGTGAAAAAGCCAGATGGGTTGAGGCCTAGGAGTCTGAGGACCCTTGATCCTAAAGCTGCCTTTGCTAGATTCTTCCCAGGGGGCCACAAATGAAAGAAAACTTAGTTTTAAATACTTTCACTTTGCAGGATCTTATTTCCCTTCCCCACTCCAATTTCTCTGGTTCATTTTCCCTTAATTGGTCCTGATTGGAAGTCATCATAAATCAGAATAATTTCTCTTTCATGCTCTTCAAATTTTAACTTACCAAAAAAGTCTTTAGCTGGAAATGTCGATAAAAAATGAATGTCAGTGGTTTCATCTTGAACAAGGAGAAAATGAAACTCAGACATTTTGGAGTCACAGTCAAACTCCCTCAGTATGATTGTGAATTGATTTATACAGGGCCTTTAGAAACTTCATGTCTTTTTCAAATATACTAAGCAGGAATCACTATTTCACAAATCTAGAAATTATAGCCACCTGTGAAGTTAAATTCTATATCTGTCTCAGCTGGGGTCTAGGTCAGTCAATAATTTACTTCTAGTCTCAAAAAGGTGATTTGACTCTGATATCTAGTTCTCAAAATTACCTAGTGGATATGGAATATTTCGATAAAGGTTACAATTTTCTTTCTTTTCCTTTCTTTCCTCTTTTATTTTCTTTTCTTGTCTCTGTCTCTAACTCCTTCCCTCTATCTTTCCCATAATTTTTTCAGTTTTTTTTTTAAGGCGAATGCAGTAGTTGAGTCTAGTGCCAACTGGTTATCACATAGGACCTAGGTGGGAAATATTTATTTATATGTAAAAAACTAGCACCAGTCCTCTTAGCTCCAAGATTTTGAATATTAAGAAACTAATTTTTGGTAATGTTTAGTCATTACTTGAGTAGTTTAGAATGTGGTATATTAAATATATTTATACATTTGTGTTTTGAGTTTTTGCTAGAAACCAACTAACAAATCTAGACTATTGATAGGGAGAAGGATCAGTATATAACTAAATTACTTTATTTGTTTTAATAGTTTTTGAATTCATTATATCTATCCATTAACTTCTTCAAGCAGTAGAGTCTAGGCATGAACCTGAGAAAACTTGAGAAGACATTTTAGTGCAACACTATAACAAAGAAATACAAGTTTGTTACTTGGTTTTCCCAGACTAAGTAGAAAAGTCTAGTTTTTAAAGCTGATTCTTTTTTCACTTTATTATCCCACTGCATTAAAGCTGTATAGATGTTATCTTATGGTCATCCAAAAGATTGTATAATAGAACTTTCATCATAAAATCTTGATTCTCGGGGCCCGGGAGATAGCATGGAGGTAAGGCATTTACCTTTCATGCAAAAGGTCATCGGTTCAAATCCCGGTGCCCCATATGGTCCCCCGTGCCTGCCAGGAGCAATTTCTGAGCATGGAGCCAGGAGTAACCCCTGAGCGCTGCCGGGTGTGACCCAAAAACCAAAAAAAAAAAAAAAAAAAAAATCTTGATTCTCTCTCTGTACTTTAACATAGATACTTCCAAATGGAACTTTACTATATTTTTTTATCTCTCTTGAGCCCAATAATAAGTCGGCCTAAGGAAGTATAGAGACAGTACAAAGATTGTGGCACTTGGATGAAGCTAACCCTAGGCTAATTCCTGAACACAAAACTGAGTTATCCAAGCATCACTGAGTATGTTCTAATATCCATAACCATCTCTAAAGGATAGACTGATATTATTATTCTTTTAATTTATGGCCATGAAATCTTGGGCATACATTTTTCTCTTCAGAAAGAGGCAACAACAGCTTACTACAATCTGCAGAATTGTAGAGTGAATTTTTCTAGTGATGGAAGGCAGGAATATTTGCACAGATATCATAGGTTTTAAAGAATAATGAAGCATAACAGTTTGGTAAGAAGAAATAAAGTAGGATGGACTACTAGGATAGAAAGGCAGCACAAGGGGCCCGGGAGATAGCATGGAGGTAAGGCGTTTGCCTTTCATGCAAAAGGTCATCAATTCGAATCCCGGTGCCCCATATGGTTCCCCGTGCCTGTCAGGAGCAATTTCTGAGCATGGAGCCAGGAGTAACCCCTGAGCACTGCCGGGTGTGACTCAAAAACCACAAAAAAAAAAAAAAAAAAAGGCAGCACAAATAAAAGATGGTGTAAGAGAAGAGGTAGGATTCGATTTTCCCCACTTCAAATAGTATTTAGATTTTAGCTAATATTAAATCCTTACTTTTTAAAATAATTTGTATTGAGACCAATGTGAATTACAAGTCTTTCACAGTTATATTTAAGATACATATTGACAGTGAATTAGAACAATTCTCACTACAAGGGTTGACCTCCCTCTGCCCCTATTCCCAGCATGCTTCCCCTGTCTCCACCCTTAGCCCCCTGGACTGCTAGTGTAACAAGTCCCTCTTGTATGTAGCTTATTGTAGGGTGGGTATCTTGATTCTGTTGTCTTTGACTTTGGGCTAGGTATTTAAAGCTGATTTTTAAAAACATTTTTTAAATTTTCACTCAATGTTCATGAGACTGCTTGCCCCAGTATCATTTTTTTCTTAATTTATGAAGCAGAACAAGCTGTAAATCCTGACTTTAACTTGACAGGACCAGATACACTTCATTTATTAAGGAAAAACAGATTTAGTATCTTCATATTTGGGTAAATGTTGTGACATGAGATAAAGAAATATTTTCTCTTTTGTTTGTGTTAAAGGGTACCTAGCCAGAAAAAAACACAACCTTCCCTTTAGCCTTCTAACACTTCATTTTTATTAATATCAAGGGAAAATTAGTTTATGACAGTATAAGTTACGACAGTGTAAGTTTTGGCTTATCATTTATTTATAACTTCGACTTAAAGTTTATACCTTAGTATCTCTGTAAATTATATCATAATCACTCGAGAAATTTAATTTTCATCCACCACTAATGGATACTTAGGCCTCCTCTACCTATGAAGTCTTACAACACTTCCTAAAAAGAGTTCAAAGACTTCTAAGAATTTATGTCTTAAACAGATGATCTCATCATACAGCTTTTAGACAATTAAGTTTATGAAATAGATACTCTTTTTTCTGATTCCTACGGTTACTGAATATGTAGTAAACTGTAATGGTAATGGAAAGAAGGAAGGAGGGTTCCTTCTAAAATTGTTCATGATTTACTTTCAGTCATTTAATGTTCCAATAGCCATCCCTTTACCAGTGCACATTTTCAATCACCAATGTCCTCAGTTTCTCTTTTGTGTCTTCCCTCCCCTCCCTGCCACTATGGCAACACTTTTCTTCTTTGTTTTCTTCCTTCCTTTTATTTTTAGGCACTCTAATTTACAATTCTATTACTGATGAGTATCATGCATATCACTTTACCTCTTTTCAGTACCCAGTTCTTGTCTAGAGTGGTCATTTCTGACTATCATTGTCATAGTGACCCTTTCTCTGTACTAATTGCATTCCTTTCCATCCCCTTTTGTGTTAAATTTCCTACTATGGACGAGTCCTCCTGTTTCTCATTTCTATTGTCTTTGAATATTGTTATTATAATATATTTGTTTGTTTCTTTTATATCTCACAAATGAGTAAGCCTATAGTTTTGATTCATAGTTTGGTCTCTGGTTTTGTCCAGAAGCTGAGTATTATCAGTTCTGAGGGATGGTGACATTCTGATGAAGATACTTACCAGCTCTTGAGAATTTTTCTATTTCCTCCTTAGGAATATCTATCTAGTTTAGAGATAAGAGGAAGAGTAATACTGCCCAGAGACCAATTAAAAGACTCAATGTGCCTTATCTAATCAGGTAGTGACATTCAAACAAAAGCTTTCCTTGAGTGTCTGTCTGTAAAGTGCTTTGTGGAGAATAAGGATATTTAAAAACACCACTGCTTTATTAAAACGAAATTATTTTATTGTAACAATTGTGATCTACAGAGTTCTTCATAGTTCAATGATTTCAGAAATACAATGAGTCAGGGCCCTTCCCACCACCAGTGTCAACCTTCCTCTACTAATCTACCCAGAGTGAATCCTATACCACCATCCTTTGGCCCCGACTGTTAAAATTTAGGTCCCTTAATTCTATTATCATTGACTTTAGTTTGGATATTTAGTCTGTCCTTATTTATTTCCCTGCCAATGTATCCAAGACCACTTGGCCCATGTCTCTCAACGTCTCTTTATTCCTTTCTCCTTAATTCTATAGAAAAATGCAAGATTATGTGATAAAATAAGGTGTTCCGTGTCCCAAGATTCTATGAAAAAGGTGGAGCCCAAATTTAAAAGATAAGAGATTAAAAACAATATAATAAAATAACAGTGGCATTTTTTTGCATAGGCACAACAAAATATGAAAAAATAGAAAGGAAAACTTTTGGCCTAAAAACAGGGAGATTTCACCCACTACTTTTTACATGAACACATTGGTTTGACACATCTAATTTCTTCTGGGTTGACAAAATTCTTGCCTTTTATTTTTATTATTATTTATTTTCCCCCAAAGTCTATCTTTGGAAAAAAGGAATTTGAAGTCTTTAGTGAAACCTCAATTTTTTCCCTTTTATATCTTATAATAAAGTCTCAGTTGACTCTACTAGTTAACTGAGAAAGTTGTTTTTCAACATGAAAGTTTTTTCAACAAGCATGGTAGGGTGCATTTGCTTCCCACATTACCAGGTAAGGTGACCTACTTCGCCTCTATGGAAAGTATTTAATAGGATCAACTCTCTAAATAAAAAGTCCTAACTATCCTTTTCTTGTCTAAAGACAAAGCACTTTTGTAAAAGGAATAGAACTGTAGGACATTGGTTATTTTGACTTTTTTTTGTGTGTGTGTGTGTGGTTTTTTTTTGGGGGGGTCACACCCGGCAGTGCTCAGGGCTTACTCCTGGCTCCATGCTCAGAAATTGAGCCTGGCAGGCACGGGGGACCATATGGGGCATCGGGATTCTAACTGATGACCTTTTGCATGAAAGGCAAACGCCTTACCTCCATGCTATCTCCCGGGCCCCCTGTTATTTTGACTTTTTTTTTGTTTTTTTTTTGGGGGGCCACACCCAGTGACGCTCAGGGGTTACTCCTGGCGATGCGCTCAGAAGTTGCTCCTGGCAGACACGGGGGACCATATGGGAACCGGGGGATCGAACCGTGGTCCGTCCTAGGCTAGCAGGCAAGGCAGCAGGCACCTTACCTCCTGCGCCACCTCCCGGTTCCCTATTTTGACTTTTAATCTCTCTTCTACTTTGAATAAATCTCCATCTCCATCCGTGCTCCCAGTTATCTAAGATGAAGAATTTAAGAGCTGGAAAAGGGCTAGGAAGGACTGGGCTGGAGAATAAGAATGGAATATGAATTCTTCTTGAATATATTGAATTTAAGTGTTCCACAAAGATCTCATAGAGACCCATAATCTCCATTTTTCTGGCAATAAATAAACAAACCTGAACCAACTCCTCCACCAAGCTACAAAAGCAAGTAATGGCGGTCAATACTTTCCAGGAAGCCTGATTCAGGCTGATTCCTCGGTGGCCTTCACAGAAAGGGTGGAGGGTAAATGAACTACAACAGCTAAAAATCACCCACTTGATGCTCCAACAGAAATGGCTGAACTCTGTGACTTAACTTTATCAAACTTCTCAGCCACCATCTTTGTTTATATAAATCCTGTACCATGTTGCTGCTTGTGGTCACACACAACACTTCAAAATTTTATAGTAGTGTAGGCACAGTATCACAGGAATTCTGATGGGAAGGTTACCAAGCTCAGTAAGCTTAAATAGTAACAAAGGCTCAACTGGCATCAGGAATCATCAGAAGCTGGAAGAGAACCTGGAACAAATGATCTCAGAGAACAGGGTCCTGCAGAAACCTTCTCAGACTTATTACCTCCTGAGAAGTGCATTCCTTATGTTTTAAGTTATCCAGTTTGGGGTATTCGGTTGAGAAGTCCCAGGGAAATGACTCCACTTCATCCTCCAGGTGACCTTCTCAGATCTCTGAGAATACCCTGCCTTATGGGTAGCAGTTCTTCTGATTTATGTGCCTCTAAATACAGTTCCAAAGGGAGAGAAATAGAACGCCTGTCTTGAATACAAGATACTTTCATTTAATTAACACCCTTTCCTATAGTTCAGAATTTGTGTGGCTATTGAAGAACAAGTTAATATCCTTTGGAATTTGTAGGTAAAGTGTTCAATATGGAGGGCATTTAACAAATGAGTCTGTTCAGCATTTATTGGGCATCCTTTATTGAAGGATTCTATCATGCCAGCTCACAGGCTCCTTCAGTCTGGAATGAGCTTGTTGACTTGAGTTCTCCAGTCATCAGTTTCATACGGGGAGTTTTAAATGGAATAATTGAAGTTAGTCAAATAAATTGGTTTAATATCACAAAAATATTTTATAATGTACAATAGCTTGAATTACAGTGTCTAAGTGACTAGACTTTGGAATGAACTGCCTGAGTTCTACTCCCAGTTCTATCACTTATTATTTGATATTTGATATTTCCTTGATTTTTATGCATTATTTTTCTTGGTTCTGAAAAATAGGAATAGTAACAATCTTCCCCTAGAGGGTTGTTGTGAAGATTAAAAGAAATAATAAAGTCTTCCAAGAGCACCTAGTATATATAGTTTGGATAAATGTACTGTATTACTTATTGTGTTTATTTGGAATTGCTTCACTGGCTAATATGATGTGATGCCTTTTATTTTTTCTTTCCCTTTCCATGACATCTGAAAAGACATTGACTATCACATGACAGTGCATTTCCTTAGTTTATACACAGATGCACTTTACTCTTGTGTCACAATTTTCTAGGTATCTGTAGAGTTTGCAGGAATCAACCTAGCAGTGTGTATGATAGAGAATTAAGAACTTGACCCAGTGATTAATAGATATCATGCATGAATAGAACAAGATCTTTTATGGAGAAGACCAGGTAAGCTAAAATAGACATAACATCATTTCCATTTTCTTTCCCTCCATTTCCCAGGGTTACTTTAACTTTCATATTCTGAATATAGGGAATAGACAAAACTATAAGACGATTTTCATCTTTCTGTGTGAAGTAGCAATATAAAGTAAATATAATGGAAACTTAAAGCAAACTTTATTCAGCTTGTTAGAAAGAAGATGCTTTGATAGGTGATTTTTTATTTTTTGGATTTTGTGTCAGACCTGTCAGTATTTAGGAGTTACTCCTGGCCTTGTGCCCAGAAATTATTCCTGGAAGTCTTTGGGGGCTCTATGGGATGCCAGGGATTGAACCTGGGTCAGTTCCTTGCAAGGTAAGAGTCCTACCTGTTATACTATTGCTCCAGTCTCTGAGAGGTGATTAATTTTTAATTTATATTTTCTAATTTAATTTATATGAAAAAGTCCACTATGATTTATTGATTTTAATATAGAAATAAACTTTTAGAGACCAGAAAACTTCCATTGTAGGCATTATTTTTTTAATTTTTATTTTGATCATATTGGCTTACATATCTTTCATAGTAGTATTTTAGATACATAATAACATTGAATAGGGGGAATACCCATCACCAAATTTGTCCTCCCCCATCCCCATTCCCTTCCTGGACCCCATATTCCCCACCATCACCACCCCCTGCTGCTAGAGTAGATGGTCCCTTCTTTGTCTAGCTTACTATTAGTGATCATATATCTGTTTGGTCCTGGTATCCTCCCTTGTTTCCCCCTCTATTTGAGAGGTGGGGCTAGATAATTCAAGTTATGTGGTTTTGTTTGAAGGAAAGAAAAGCAATACAATAGGGTAGAAAACAATAAATTAAAAAAAGGAAAAAAGAAAAGAAATATCAAATAAGCTGAAATGGGCTGAGTCCTTCTAAAGGCTTTCAACCTCAGTTTGAGAGAGGACAGGAAAAAGGTAATTGAAGCACCAGAACAATACAGGAAGAAACAACAAATTAAATATCCAGTAGCACTATAGCAATAAAGACAAGCACCACACAATAGTTTCAGTTCTGAAATCAAACCATGCCAGAGTGCAAAAAGAAAGAGAAGGATAAGATAAAATCAAACAAAATAAAATTGGAGACACCAACTTCAATATCTACACCAAAATAAAGAAGTAAAAAAATATCAATCAATCAATCAATATATATGTGGATAAAATGATTATTTTGTGCTTTTTTTCCCTTTTTCCCCCTGATTGTATGCATTTTTAACTTTTTAAGTTGTGGGGTTCATGCCCAGTGATATTAGAAGGGCAGTGAGGTCATATAATGCTGTGGCTAGAACTCTGGAACTCAAGCTCTTTAGGAGTTCACTCCACCACTTGAGTCACAGTCCCGGCCTTATCATAGCTAGCTTTCTATTTAACTTATTACAGAGATCTTCTAAATTATTCATACTATGTGGATTCTATGTAGAAAGTCTTCATGTAGCATGTTTTGAAGAGTAATGAAATCTAATTGATGAGAACTCTCCAACTACCTTTGGAGAGTTACTGAAATGCTTACTGAAATATAGCAAAGACAACAGTTTTATTTCTGGAAATTATAGGGTTTAGTGAGACACGACTCTATCAACCCGACTTTTCCCTACTACTGCTAAAAGCCTTTAGTTCTTGTTCTGTCACCAAAACTACTGAGATTAACTGATTCCTGTCTTCTTTTTGCATTGCCCATTCATGTACAGTAAATTGCTTATAAATTGAGCATTTGCTTTTAAATGACTGTTTTAAGAAATGGGAATAGAGATTACTGGTTATACTAAAGTGAGAGGGTAAGTAACCTTATTTCTGGGTCATAAACCAATCAGTGGATTGGAATTAGACAAACAGATCTTTTCAATCTCTCACTTTAGTGATTGAGATTGAAATAAAATGTTTTACTTAGTGTTTTTGATTTTCTACTAACACACTAATTACTTAAGTCTGTTCCTTTAAGAATTATTTAAGAAAAATGGATCACATTGCTGACATAGTTGATCATATACACTTGTTTTCAGATAAGTGAAAGCTGTTATTGAAAAAAAAACTAGAAAAAAAAGAAAAAAACTAGAAAAAATAAAAGGAAGAGAAGAAAGTTTAAAAAAGAAAGAAAAAGTACAGTAGAAGCACATTTATGAAAATTATTTTATCTTCAATGAGGTCATTAATACAATGGCAGAAAGTTTAGTAAGCTTTTGTTAGTAGCTGTTCATTTCAGTTAAATGGTGTGTTTCCATAGGAATGACAGCATGAAATGAAATTGTCCAGAGATTCAAAGCTCTATTACTAATACTACTACCTTTAGGGGCTTATACTCAGCTGCCAGGCCTCCTGGAAGAAGGAAAAGGGGTAGGTGCCTATACTTGCTCCAAAAAGCCCTGGTGTTACCAGTTTCCCAAACTGGTCTACTTGAAGCTTGGTCAGATCAGTGTCCCTGAAGGAAATAATAGAGGGTCAGTGATGAGACAGGGCCACTAGTAAAAACAGTGATTCTGGGTGATGGATGCAGCAGATACGGCTTGAGCAAGCCAGGGGCTTGGCTTGTCCTCACCTCCTGAGATGGCCATCTTTCTGCAGCATGGGCTGGTATATCCATGATCTTTACAGCTGGCTTACATCTCATTTGAGAAAAGAGTGAGTTTATGAAGTTTGCCTGGTTCAAACATAGTGATTGCATTTGTGGGCATGTTTACAACTCTGAATCTATCTGTTCTTTATAAACTTTTAGAAAAGGAAATATTAATTAAAAATGCAAATTATTGGTCAGAGCAATAGCACAGCATGTAGTGCATTTGTTTTGCATGTGGCTGACCTGAGTTTGATCCCTGGCATCCCATATGATCCACCAAAGCTGCCAGAATCAGTTTCTGAGTATAGAGCCAGAAGTAACCCCTGAGGACAGCCGGATGTGACCCAAATACAAAAAAAATATAGTTCAGTTTTACCATTTTACAAATAACCCAGGGTGTTTCTCTCTTTCTTTCTTTCTTTCTTTCTTTCTTTCTTTCTTTCTTTCTTTTTCTTTCTTTCTTTCTTTCTTTCTTTCTTTCTTTCTTTCTTTCTTTCTTTCTTTCTTTCTTTCTTTCTTTCTTTCTTCTCTCTCTTTCTTTCTTCTCTCTCTTTCTTTCTTTCTCTTTTTCTCTCTCTTTCTTTCTCTCTCTCTTTCTTTCTTTCTTTCTTTCTTTCTTTCTTTCTTTCTTTCTTTCTTTCTTTCTTTCTTTCTTTC
>PVKC010016350.1:0-20862 GCA_004027635.1 Crocidura indochinensis
TAATATCGTTTTTTGTACATATACCATAGGTGTACCTGTATCCTTTCTATATCTACTACTGGTATTTTAAACATGCTAGATATTTTCCTGATTAATTGTAGACTCTCAGTATGAGACAAAGATGTGGGCATTTCAAGGAAAAAATATCACTTCTAAGGGTGTTATTTTTAGCATACTTTAATTCATCTTTGAATTTAGGATTGTTGAGGACTTACTGAGAAGTAAAGATTGGATATTAGAAAGTAGGTCTCAATATCAAGCCCCAACCGAACAATTCTGACTTTGTATCTTCAGGAACTTCTTTGTCAGTCATATATCAGTCTTATAATGACAAAATCTCTCAATAAAACTATAATGAATCTTTCTTTATCTGATTGGAGAAAATTCTAAATTTATCTGTAGTTGGATAAAACACTAGAAGTGCACAATTCACACTAAGAGAAAAATTCTGTAGCATAAGTGAAGAAGAGATTTTTTTTTCATTGTCTCTTTAAAAACATTCCTTGTATTTAAAATGCCAAAGTACCCAGAAACATTTCCTCAGGCACATACACAAACTAATCTTTGATGAATGGGGGAAAGTATGAAGTGGAGCAAAGAAACCTTTTCTGCAAATAGCAATAGGAAAATTGGTTGGTCACCTAAAAAAAAAATTAGATCTCTTTCTAACTCCATGCTCAAAAGTCAAATAAAAATGGATTGAATACCTTAATGTTGAACTTGAATAATGAATTGTATTGAGGTGGGTCACTTCATGATGTTTTTGAAACTGAACATCTTCCATGGTACTAAGTCAAACTATGAAGTTTCCACAATATAAAAAAAAATAATGGTCAGAATAAAAATATATACCATATACTGGGAAAAAATATTTTCCTACTATTCTTCTAATAAAGGATTGATATCCAAGATATTAAGAACTGGTGGAAATTTATAAGAAAAATATGACAAAGACCATCTACACATTGGGGAAAGATATGAGCAAAAATTTCCTCAAATAAAATAGCAAAAGGTATATGAAAAAATACTGTCTTATCATTAGGGAAATGTAAATCAGAACAACTATGAGATATTATCTCACACCAGTAGACTGGCCCATGTCACAAAATCCAAAAATAACCAGCGTTGATATGGATTTAGGGAAAAGGGATTTTCATTCACTGCTGGTGAGAATGTTTATAAATTTTTGGGAAATAATATGGACATTTCAAAAAATAAAATAGGAATGGAGCTTTTGTGTGACCTAGACTATTTCATGTTTGAGAGTATTTGGTACTCTATAGAGTAGCTCTTACGTTGCTGTTAAAACTATCCATTTTTTATGTGCTTAAATTGATTCAAATGTAGTAAAATAGTTTTAATTGATGTAGTATATTTTCCGAGTTCATTTTCTGGGTCACAATTTTCCTTTAAGCTCCTTCTTCACTCTGCTTGTTCATATTGCATAAGAATCAAATATTAATTCCATTTATTTTAATAATGCTCCGCTTCTTATTCTAAGCCTTTTTTTTAGTTTTAGTGTAGAAAATAACAACACATTGATCCGTAGTTTTGCTCTTAGGATAAAGTTCAAATCCCATCATTTGGAGCTTCTATTGTTTTATTTTTATGTGTCATTCTTTATTGTTTTACAGTTTGACTTAGTAAGCTTTGTTGTTAAATTGGGTAATGTTACTTCAACTTCTAAAAATTTTTATAATTTTGTTTTTGTTGCAAAATGGAGAGATGTTAAGGCATTGCCATATATGTGGGATAGGGACCAGAGCGGTGGTGCTAGAGGTAAGGCGTCTGCCTTGCAAACGCTAGCATAGGAAGGACCTCGATTTGATGTCTTGGCATCCCCTATGGTTCCCCCAAGCCAGGAGTGATTTCTGAGTGCATAGCCAGGAGTAACCCCTGAGTGTCAATGGGTGTGACCCAAAAACAAACAAAAAATAAACAAAAACATGGGGCCCAGAGAGATAGCACAGCGACGTTTGCCTTGCAAGCAGCCGATCCAGGACCAAAGGTGGGTTGGTTTGAATCCCAGTGTCCCATATGGTTCCCCGTGCCTGCCAGTTGCTATTTCTGAGCAGATAGCCAGGAGTAACCCTTGAGAACTGCCGGGTGTGGACCCCAAACCAAAAATAAATAAATAAATAAATAAAAATAAACAAAAACATATGTGGTCTATGTTCTCTCCTGATTACCTAGGGAATAAGTACTGAGGAAAGAAAGATGGAGTCTATTTTCTTTTCATTTCCTAGAAATTTTTTCTTTACATTAAAGCACAATATATTTCTATTATTTTTGTAATTGAAATTGAATTAACTTAGATTATTTGGGGGCCATACCTTAAGTGCTTGGGAACTGTTCCTGGCTTAGTGTTTTAGGGCTGCTCTCCAGTGGTATGTGGAAGAGTGTAGTGCTGAGGTGGAATCTAGGCCTCTGCATACAAAGCATATGCTTAGCCCATTGAACTTTCTCTTCGATCTTTATCATTTGTTCTTTAGTAAATATGGATTAATGTTTGCTGTGAAGAGATTCCCTATCTAGTGAATACATTGGGCAGGATGATTGGTTTGGTATTGCTGTAAGGAGTACTGTGCTCATCCTCATTCTTGGTTCACCTGTACCTCACTTGGGATATGTAATTCCTTTTTCTTTATGGGTTACTCTTGGCATTCTTTTATTCTATAGAAAACTGTGTTATCTCTCTGTTTTTTCCTCTCCACCTTCAAGTTTCTTAAATCAGTCTATATTAAGTAAGAAAAAAAGGGGGCACAGATAACTTATACAGAGGTTAAGGTACTTGACTTGCATACAATTAATGATTCTCTCTTAGCATGGCTACAAGTGGCCAGAACTAGGAGTAGTCCCTGAGTACCACTAGGTATGGCATGAAACACCCTAGTTCCCCCCAAATATGTGTAGTTTATGGCACATACAGGAGATGTTTTATAGTCAAAACTCTTGAACATATAAATGCCTTTATACTAGTGATCTCACCTAGTTTGAATGAGGAGTGCTGTCCATTAAGAGGAGATTCCCTAGGAACATGGAAGTGTGTCTCTGGGTTTGCATCTGCCTTTCTCTTGATTGCTTGTACTTTTGAAATTGTTTGTCAGATTCTTCTATATTAATAAAAATCTTTCCAATTGAGTTATTTCTGCTTGACAATACAAGCTTATCTTAGTTCACTGTCTCTCTCATTTCCACTTGAAATCTGACTCATAATTTGTAGGCTACTTGAGAAATCTCACTGATGTTTTCTTAGCTTGTTCTGGCTTTTAGGAATCTTGTGATTCTAGATGCACTTTAGCTTTTATTCTCTCCTTGACTTGGCAGGGGAAACTTTCAGATTGTTTTCTTAATTTCCCGACTGTTTGAAAGTTTGCTTAACTTTTCAGAGCCTTTTACATCACAGGTAACCTTTTAAACTTAAGATCTTGTGCCATGCTTAAGGCTATAACCAGTAAAGATCCTTAAACATTATAGGTACTTAAATATTGTTAATTTATTTTATGTTAAAGCAATTAAGATAAGAAAGTATAATATTTAAGAAGTTAGGGATTTTTGGGCCAGAGAAATAACACAGTCATTTTTCTTGCATGAAGCTGATCCGAGAACGACAGTGGTTTGAATCCCATCATCCCATATGATCCCCCATATTTGCCAGGAGTGATGAGCTGGAGTAACTCCTGAGTCCTACTGGGTATGGCCCAAAGCCAAAAAACAAAAACAAAAACAAAAACAAAAAACAAAGAAAAGTTAGGAATTTTTTAAAATATGAACTACAATTGTATTACAAAAAATACCAAAGAAAGAGATGGGTCGGTGAAAGTAATTTTAAATTTATAATCACATTATTTATTGTTCTTTCCATATAATAAATGTACTCAATCATAATAATACTATTTTTATTTTTTAGAGGGCCAGTTAAGACATATAAAAACTGGGGAACCATTTGTTTTTAACTACCGGGAAGACTTGCACAGATGGAACCAGAAAAGATATGAAGCTCTGGGTGAGGTATGGACAAATATATATACGTATATATGTATACTCTAATTTTATTTTCTGATTTTAAGTAAAATAAAGACTTTGAATCTGAGATAGTTCATGTCTTCAGAAATAATGATCTTAGATGGGAATTTTTGAATTTTATTTGATTCATTGTTTTTATTTTGGGACTACAGCTAGTCATGTTCCAAGACTCTCCTTGACTCTGCTTGGAAGTCTTTCCTGGCAATGTTTGAGGGGCCATGATGATGCTAGAGATTGAACCCAGAACTGCAGCCAGCATGCAAAGCCTGCATTCCAGCATGTTATGCTATTTCTTTATTTGATTATGGTTCCATAGCTCCTTGGCAGTGCTCAGAGAGCACATTGGGCCACCCCCATTGTTATGTAATCCAACTGTCTTGCCCAATTGGCTCACTACTTGGACATTTCATACAGGTCCTTCTGTTAATCAGTCTAAGAGCTTCCAGGGCTATCTCTAGCAGTATTTAGGAACTGCTGGGCTACATCTGGAGGTGCTTGGGTATTGAACCTGGAGCTTTGAGCATGTCAGGTGTGTACTCCAACCCTTGTAGCCATCTCCATAGTTCCTATCTGGCTATTTTTAATGGTGATAGATATGAGATATATTTTTGGCTTAGAAGGTTATTTTTATGTGATATTGACTCATGACAAACCCTTGAACTTTTACTATAAAACTGAGGTTGCCAAGTAGTAGGCATTCACACATTTAATGTCCGGTGAAGGAGAGAGGAAATGACTTAAGAGGGTCTTGGGCACTTTGGTGGTTGTGAAGGCGCTGGCTTATTCTTACATGAGTGTTTCCTTTCAATGACTGTGATATTTTGTAGTGAGTCTTCACTGATGACTTGTTTTTAACATGTCAAAATTATTGGCAATATTTATGGGTCAGGCCATCACCTGGTAGTTTGTGGAGTCTTAGGGAGCCAGGTATCAAACCAGGGCCACAATCATTCAAGTCAAATAATGTTAAAAAAAATGTCTTAAAGAGATTAAATCCTCTTAAAAAAAAAAAAAAAAAGAAGGGTTAACCATTTTTGCCTGTGTAATGTGACAAATGATTTAGTTATCTTGATAATTCATTATGCAGTATATATCAAATAATTATATTCTCACTTTACATATATGTAGTTTTCTTATATATATATATATTTTTGTTTGTTTGTTTGTTTTTGGGCCACACCCCAGTGGTGCTCAGGGTTTCTCCTGGCTGTTTGCTCAGAAATAGCTCCTGTCAGGCATGGGGGACCATATGGGACACCGAGATTCGAACCAGCCACCTTTGGTCCTTGGTCGGCTGCTTGCAAGGCAAACGCTGCTGTGCTATCTCTTCGGGCCCCTTTTATAATTTAAGCTTAATAAAGTACTTATCTGTTTGAAAACATTAGTACTTAGTGAATTAAATTTAAGCTGCTTACCTTTGACTGGATAGTCAAATTTGGTATCTCACATGATACTGCTGGTTTAGTGTGATAAGCAGACAACTACATTATATATTTAAAGACTGACATTTCTGTGTTCTTTTTGGTATTTAATAATACAGTTAACATGAATGATTTCATTCAATAATAAACAAAGAAATATGTTTGTGTTTGTTGGGAGACAGTTTTTCTTGGATGTTTTATGTAGGTTCAAGGCTCAAAACGAAAACATTGGCTGCTTTTGTTTTGTACTATATTTTCCAGAGTGTTTGTATCAGAATCAGCTTTGGAAGATAGAGATTGCATTTCCCTTCATGGCAGAAGTCAAATATATGCTGTTTAAGGCACAAAAAATAATGTTTTCTTCAGCATTGTTGACAAAGTTTGAGTTTGAGATATCAATCTCCTCCTAAGTTTAGGCTTCATAACTGTCCTCAAATGGGCTTCTGTTCTTCTGTGGGCTCAGTCTTTGTGCTTGTCTACCCATACTTCCTATGGAGGATTTGAATAGGATTTGAGAAGCCTGGTTCTGAAAGGGACTATATGGTTTTACCCAGGTGGACTCTGAGCCTGCAGCAAGGCATGGATGGTACAGGGGATCGGGAGCCACCACTGCAGCAGGTCTGGCCCAAAGGCACACCCTGAGGGCCCCCAGGACACTGGCCCCCATCTTCCTGTCAGTGGGCCACTCGGCCCTGGGCCTGGGTTCTGCCCATGGGTCTCTTCAAAACCCCTAAGGGATGACCTTCCAGCTGCCATCACCCACACTCAGTGCCAGCCAAGTGCCTAAGCCAGGTGAGTGTATCATGTCATGCACTGTGCCTGGCTTCACCATGAAACTAAGCTCCCTGGAATGGAAGAAGTTATGGTATTTGGACTTGGACTTTGAGAAGGTGATGCACACCTAGAAGCAGCACTCAGAACTCTACCATGAGCTCAACCAGAAGTTCCACACCTTCAATCACTATCATGGCCCATCTATGGCCAAGAGGGAGAAACATGGACCATGGCTTCAGGTGAGGGGCCCAGTGGAGTATGTCTAGAGAGAAACCTAGCCCTGGGGATTGTCCCAATCTGTCCTAACCTGTCTCAGCAGTGGTGGCAGCAGAACTGGAGCACATTCTGACCCTGAGCTCGCTGCCCCTCAAGCCCTGAGAGCAGCTGTCCCTACAATGGGCAGCAACCTGGGATCTCGCAGAATGCCCTGATGGCTACTCTTAGACAGAGGTGTGAATGCCATGCTGGACTGGCCACTGCATAAAATATATATATTTTCACATGACACTTTGGAACCACCATGGAGCCAATGTTCCTCCCCTCTTCTGAGGGCTGGGCAGGGAGGCAGAGTATAGTCAGTAGGCTGTGGGGGGGTCAGACACAGCACATGGCCTGTTCCCCATCTATATTCCTGACACAGGAGCTCCATCTTTGCTCCAGCCTATCGATACCTGTCTGGGCCTGGGGAAGAGAAAGGGGAACTTTGTTGGGAATAAACTTCACTGTATGAAAAAATAATAGAGAGAAGCAGAGATAAATGTCCAATTTTTTTAAAAACTGAACTGAGGTGAGTGTGTCCAGACAAGATTGTGGCTGGAAGAAAAAAAGGACTGTTGACCTGCAGCAGCAGGTGTGGCTGTGGGCTCTAGGCTATTTTGAACTAAAACTATCATTTTGAATTAAATTGAGGTGAGTGTGCCCAGACGAGCTCATGTCTGGGAGAAAAGAAATGGATTTTGACTTGTATTAGTGGGAGCAACTGTGTTTTGTGGGCAGTATTTAGATTAAAAAAGTGCCATTTTGAACTGAACTGAGAGGAGTATGCCCAGACAAGATCATGGCTTGGAGAAAAGGTGGACCGTTGACCTGCAGCAGCAGGAGAGCGGTGGGCTGTGGGTGAGGTGAGTGTGCTCAGATAAGAAAGAGCAGGACCACTCTGCTTCACATTGTGCCACACAGTTCTTCTAGTCAAGGAGCCTATTGCAACAGGTAAAAATACCACCACATTACAAAGGTCACAGTGAGAAAACAACATAGAACCTGATCACACTTAGTGAATGAAGATGGTAATTCTGAAGACTCAACTAACATCAGTCCCCTATATAGCTTCTCTGATCAGGACTTTAGTGAGGAAATATTCAAAGGATGTTCAAATATTCAAAGGATGTTCAGATGCTTAAGGATATTAAAAGAACTCAAAGAAACCTTGAACACCTAGCCAGTAAGAGTCAAGAAGATATAAGAATTAAAATAGAAACATTTCAAACAGAAATATTAGTATTGAAAAACTTTGTAGGCGAATGAATATCTCACTGAAAAGCTTTACCAGTCATGTAATACCTGCTGATTACAGAATCATTGAGCTGGAAGATGAGCTGTATAACACCTCCCAAAATAGAAGAAGTTGGAAAAGAGCCTTAATATAAAAGAACAGAAAAATCCTTGTAAGTGAATAGACAATAGTCCTTTGGGATAAATTCAACAGGAGCAGCATAAAAGTCAACGGGATCCCAGAGGCCCAGAAAGAAAATACCTGTGAAGAAGCAACAGTCAAAGACATCCTCCCTGAGAAGTTCCCAGAGCTGAAGAATGCCTGAAGACTGTCATCTAAAAGAGATCCAAATAAAAGCACTCCAAGGCACATATTTACATAATGATAAACCTTAGAGAAAGATAGAATACTGTAAGCAGCAAGGTCAAAAGGGAACTTACATACAAAGAAGTAAATTTAAGATTTACAGATTTACCACAAGTAGCCCTCCAGGCAAAAAGCAGTGGTGGGATTTAGTGAAAAAAAAACAAAAACAATGAAATGAACTCCTCACCAAGAATAATTCTCTCAGCCAGATTTTCATTCAGGTTTGAAAGAAGGATTCATAGATTGACTCAGATAAACATCACCTTGGGAATTTTATAAATTCAAAACCAACCTTAGAAGAACTGAGGAGCCGGAGTGGTGATGCAAGCGGTTGGGCATTTGCCTTGCAAGCGCTGACCTAGGATGGACCACAGTTCGATCCTCCAACATCCCATATGGTCCCATCAAGACAGGAGTGATTTCTGAGCACATAACCAGGAGTAACCCAAGAGCATCACCGGGTGTAGCCCAAAAACCAAGAGAAAAAAAAAGAAGTTAAAGGTCTACTCTAAGGCAAGATAAACTAGCAAAAATACCAAAGTTCTACAAAAAGATGGAACAATATACCATGGTAAATCTCTTTCTCATTGTCAGTGGACTAAGTACAATAGTTGAGATACATAGTGGCAAAATGGATTAGAAAATTGAATCTATATTTTGCTCACTGCAAAAACTGTCTTTCAAGCAGACAACTTCCTTAAAAAATTCAAAGTCAACGACAACAGAATCAATACCCAATTTACAACATGCTAGACACAGAGAGGACCACTTATACTAGCAGCCTGGGGAGTTAAAAAGAGGGATATGGGATGCATGCTGGGAACAGAGGTGGCAGGAGAACAACATTGGTGTTGGGTGTGTTGGGTTATTGACCCTACCCTAATCAATAATTGTGCCCTACCTTAGGGTGTGACCTGGCATTCTGCTCTCACCATTGGGTGGTACCTGATTCGGATGTATAAAAGCAAGGATCTGTGGAAAGCTAGGACTTTTTTCCTGGGACTGATTCTGGGGCTTTTGCTTCAGCCTTATCCACTGAATAAAGCTGATATCTCCTGAAGCCTGACTGCCTGTGAGTTTTTACCCACAGTTTTTATCACCCTCAGAACCACTGGCTGAACAGGGTGGCAGACGCATGGTCCTAGCTGAAGGAGAAAGACCTCATCCTCCATCCCACCATCATCCAGCCCCATCCAGTTGCAACAGTGGGAGCACCCCTGATTCAATTTCACTATGTACCTAAAATATTACTGTGAAAGATTTGTAATCCACTTTGATTAAAATTAAAAAAATGCGAAATAAAGGCTTGGGTAAGATGAAATCAGAAAACACGTTATCCTTTGATCTGTGCAAAAACCAAGATCACTAACAACAGAACACAGACTTTGATAACCATGACTGTGCAGAACTTATCCTGGAACCAATAAGAAATTGCTCCTGGCTTGGGGACCATATGGGGTGTCGGTGGATCAAACTGCAGTCCATCCTAGTGCAAGGCAGACACTCTACTGCTTGCACCACTGCTCCAGCCCTGCCACATGGCTTCTAAGCTAAGCAGCCTCTTTCTTGCTGCTCATTTTTTATTTTAGCTGCATATTTTCTCACCCCACCTCTCCCCAGTTTCTCTATCATCTTTTATCTTAAACAACAGCCCCTCCCAGGTGTGGATGGGACTAACCATCCAGATAAGATTAGCATATGGAATTGGGAAGGGTAACACATGACAAGCATTATTATCAATGGGGACCAATTTCCTCTAAGTCTGGTACAAGACCAGGTTGCGCCCTTTCATAACTTCCATTAAATATAATACTGGAAGCACTTGCCAAAGCAATTAGGCAAGAAAAGATATCCAGGGCATCCAGATAGGAAAGGAAGAAGTCAAGCTCTTTCTATTTGCAGATCACATGCATCTATATTTAGAAAATCTTACACACTGCAAAAAAGCTACTTAATAATAGATTTACAGTGCAGTGTCAGTCTACAAAATTAATTTGCAAAGTCTTTTGGATTCCCTATATACAAATAATGAAAAAGAAGAAAGTGATATTAACAAAAAAAAATCCCATTCACAATCGTGCCTCCAAAAATCAAGTACTTTGGAGTCAACTTAACTAAAGAGGTGAAAATATAAAGAAAACTGCAAAACATTTCATCAGTGCTTGAAATATTATTAAAAAAAGAAATATCTTGTAAAAAATAAAAATAAAAAAGCCTCTGCTTCTAGAAGTCTCTTATAAAAGCAGACTGGTGGGAGGCAAATGTTGGGGGAACGTTGGTGGAGGGAAGTGGACATCGGAAAAGGGATTGCCATTGAAACATTGTGTTCCTGAAACTCAATTATGACTAACTTTTTAATTTCATGGTGACTATACAGGCAACAATTTTTTTAATTAAAATGAACCAAAATATTGGTGGCAGTAAGGAAAGACAGAACGAAATATCCTAACCATGGAGTCAAGAATTAAATTCCTTGACTAAGCAACCAAAGTTAAATAGGTACCTGTTCTGATGGCAGGCTAGAGCAGGAGTATGTGATGTATTCTGGGAAGATTGGTAAAGGGAGGTCGATTCTGGTGTTAAGATTGGTGCTGAAATATTGTGTGTAAACTTAACTGTGAATAACTTTGTAATCACGATGATTTAAATAAAAATATATAATAAAATGAATAATTATAAATTACTTTATGATCTTTTATTAGAAAAAATTTGTTTCCTCTATTATTTTACATCTGTTTACCTGAGTTTGTGTGAAATGTTCTCAGGCAAAATATGATCACAAGTAGGAAAAGTTGAACAAGTTTAAACAAGTCATCCTGCTCTCAGTTTTAGAGTATCTTGTCTCTGACCCAGGATTTGAGTTTTTCGGGCAGCCTGAAATTCTTTAGCAGGTCAGCTTGTTAGCTTGAGAGCAGAGTAAAAACCTAGACCTTCACAGTTCTTGACATTTTGCTCTAGCATTTATAATTTAAGACTATGTAATTATTTGAATAATCTCTACTGCTGCCCCAAACTGCCCATTTCCACTTAAATTAATTAATTACATGCTTCAAACATAAAATTTTAATTATAGACTATCCATACTATATGGCATTAGGGATGGACCACGATAGTTTATTTATATTTGAATAAGGCTTACATTTTATCTTTTTTTTTTTTGTCCTTAAGGAACATGCAATATTTTTTTTTCATTTGTCAGGTCCTATTCTCTAAACTTATGCCCTTACTTTTTGCCTTTAGAGCTCTTTTACTTTTAATATTTATCAACATCATCTATCTGGCTAGTGTGTCTTACTAGATAATTTTTTGTCTAAATACCTCTGCTAAGTCCTCTGCATAGTTCTTTGGATATAATGAGGGTCACATATTTTTGGTAGATTTTGCATATTAACAAATTTGATATTTCCAACTTAATGATTACATAGGGATTAAAATAATCTATACTTTCTAGGTCTGTCATTCATTTTCCAAGTGTGGCCCTCTTCTGACTTTATGTGCTTCTTCTGAGAAGTGACGCCCCTCCAGCCATTTAGCAGTTGGTGCCCCAATCTTGGACCTTGTTCACTCACTTATGTGATTTTTTTACTTGTACCTCCTTGGAATATATTAGGAGCCCACTGTGGACACTGATAATTATTTTCAGATTTGGACTCATCAAGTTATCCCAAAGAAATGCTCTAAATGATAAAATTTAAATTTTAATGCAGTTTTCTTGCATTCAGACCAATAATTAGACTTATATCATTATACCAGTAATTATTTATATTTATTATTAATTTATTATATTATTAAACCAATCTATATTATTAGACCAATAATTTATAACTATCAGCTCTAATAACCAATCTCTTTCATTCTTCAATATATCCAGCATGGGAATGAAAACTTAACATTACTTTTTTAGTATAAAACAGCACAAATAAAACACTCAGAGACTAGAGACAGAAATCATGCTTTGGCATTTTGTTCCATACATTGCTTCATATGTTTTATATGTTATAATTTTTTATTGGAAATCTTGCCTTTGAAGTCTGGTTTTTAATTGAATTTTATTTCCTACATCTTAAGAAATAATTATATGACTTATAGTTATATTTCAGTGATAATATGCTTTTCAGCAGTGAATTACTAGAAGTTGGTTTTAGTGAAACTTAATCCTTATGTGGATCTCTCTTTTCATCCATGCTCCATAGTATGCCTTCAAGTTGTATGTAACCAGTGTATTATTCTTTCATATTTTATATAATTTTATCTTTTCCTGTTTTCTCTCTTTATTCTCCTTTTTCCTTTTTAGTTTTTACCTGCGTTCAGTATTTGCTTAGTTAACTTCTCATTGAGTAAACTTTTCCCTAATTCCCATTTCCATGGTTCTTCTTTTTTCTCCTCATAAATTTCTTTCTTCCCACTCTACATTTTTTCTGCTTCCAAAAAACAAGGGAAGTTGATTTAAATATGTGTCCCACTTAGCAATATTACAAATAAAAAATTGAGCATAAACGTTAAGTTGATAAAGTAAAACAAAGCATGAGTTGGCTATTGCTTTTCCTCCCTACCCTTTCCCTGTGCCATCTTTATTTCTTCTCTCTATATAGCATTTATTTATTTATTTTTATTTTTTAGGTCCACATCTGGTATTCAGGGCTTACTGATTCCTGCCTCTGTCCATAGGAATCACTCCTGACGGGGGCAGGAGGACCTTTTGGGGTGCTGGAATCAAAAATCTGGCACAGCCACATGCAAAGCAATCACCCTATCCTCTGTATTTTCTCAGTGGTCCTCAGTAAAACAATTTTTAATGTATATTTTTATATTAGAAAAAATAATTTTAATGATATCTTAGTAGTATTTATAATAATAATATAAATAATAAATGAGTATAATATAGACATACAATTTCTTATAAATTTTAGGATTTGGCATTTTAAATAAGTTTTACTGTTAGGAGTTTAAATATCAATTTGTTATTATTGGTAAAAATACAAGTAATCTGTTGGTAATTTTTCTTATAAAATAATCAAGTAACTATTTTATTTTAGTTTCATTTACATTTAAAAGTTTCAAGCTATTAAACTGTCAATGAAGTTATTTGGTAAACAACATATTATTTGTATACATATATATATTTCTTTTTTCTTCCCCAAAGAAGAGATAGCACAGTGGTAAAGCATTTGCCTTGCATGCAACCAACCCAGGACAGACCTGGGTTTGATTCTGGACATCCCATATGCTTCCTGTGCCTGCCAGGAGCAATTTCTGAGTGCTTAGCCAGGAATAACCCCTGAGCACTGCTGGATGTGGCCCAAATACCAAAATAACAAAACAAAAAGACCCCAGAACACAACATTATATTTGTGACTTTTTTGTTTTGTTTTGTTTTTGTTTTGGGTGGGGGATTATAATAGGGTGGAACCTAATACCTCAAATATGTGCCAGGTAAGTATTCTATTGTCAGTTTACGTCTCTAGTCCTCATTTGGACATTTTTAGCTCTCATAATCAAATTCCTGAATTGCTTCACTGAGCTTCAAATATATGTTGCTATGTAGCTGCCTACAATTTTTATAAGTCAAATAATCCTTCCTATCCAGTAATTCATGTTGTCAATAAGATAGTACTTAGTTCCATTAAATTAAAACCTATCAAAGTTATTTTGCCATAATTCAGAAATAAAGCACTGAACAAATGGTAAATTTAAAATATAGTATGGATCTGAATTTGTTGTTTTGGACCTGTCTTAATAATTTTTGTTGTGCTCAAGATTGAAGTTTTAAGGAAACAGATTTTTTACTTCAGCCAGCAGTCTAAACTAAAACCCCTTCTTTTTTTTCAATATTTTTTAGTGTTTTCCCTTCTGAATATTGAGTTTTGTTTTCAGCAAGTACTATATATGTTTCACAACTGCTGTTTTAGTTTGTTTATTTCTGACTTAAGATTATTATAGCAGTCATTCAGCAGAAATTGTTCCTAAGACTTGCTCTTTGAAATTCTCTATCATTTCTATGTAAATTAAACTTATTGTGTAAGTAAAATAAACTGAGCTGTCAGTTTGATTTTAAAATGCAGCGCCATAATCACACCAAAAAATACTCCATATTTACATAGATGCATTTTATACTCTAACAAGTACGTTTGCTAGAACATAGTATATATTACATACATTTATTCTGTTTTCAGTTTGATAAAGACATATAACCTTAGCAAGTTTGTATAATTTCTTTAAATTTAAAAAGATATTATCATTCTGAGTGGTATGAAATGGTATCTCTAGCTAGCTATGTGGATTAATGCCAAATAATGTTTTTGGTGCACTCAATCAGGAAGACTAGATGCAATATCATGTTGAGTAGTTAGTAATGGCAGACACACAAAATGTAATTTGTTAAAGTTTTGAGGGTTTTTTTTTTTATGTCAGTACTGAACCATTATCAAACGGAGCATTTATAATACTACAAAAATGAGAGATTTTATTTTCTTGCTAATTTGAGTCTTTATTTGTTTTGATATTTATCTTGCTTACCTAATTAAGAAATAGCATTCAGTGTACGTAACGGGAGAATATCTATGATTATGCAGTTTTTGACTATATTCATGAACAGAAATTACACTTAAAAATGACTAAGAATATATATATATATATATATATATTCCCTGGATTTAAACCAATAGTGTATCTTATAAGATAATGAAAAATTGGGGTTGTAGAGATCTTGCATGTAGCCAACCTGAGTTTGATCCCTGTCATCACATATAATCCCTGAGCCTGCCAGGAGTGACTCCTAAGTGCAGAGCCAGTAATAACCCTTGGGTTCTGCCAGGTATGACACAAAAACCAACACGATGATGATGATGATGATGATGATGATGATGATAAAATGATGGAAAATTCCTGAACATAGTTTTATTAGAAAATAAAAATTGGGCCAGGGAGATAGTATGGGTGTAACACATTCCTGGCCAACCCTGTTTGATCCTTGATACCATCTGGTTCTTCCTAAGCATTGCTTGGTACAACCCTGGGGATCCCTGAAAAAACTCAGCATCCCTGTGGCCTACACAGTGGTCAGCAACCTTTTTTTTTAACTGACCCAAATCTCGCCAAAACCACGATTGGAATTTATTTTGAGAGCCACATACTGACAGAGGCTAGGAGCAGAGTCCTAACTCCTGGAGTGGCCACTCGACACACAGTATTGCCAAATTAAAAGTGTAAAGAGCCAGTTGTGGCTCGTGAGCTGCAGGTTGCCGACCACTGGAGAGGACTCCAAGCACCAGCAGAGTGATCTAAGGAATCCTTCGCACTATAGGATTCAGGCAATGCTATGCCCTTAATCCTTTGATTGAACTTCTGACCCAAGTGGCTGAGAATCACCTAGAGAGCCTTTGGAGACCTCCCAAAATAAATACATTTAAAAAAATTAAAAATTAGTATATTAAATAATAAAGTCAGTGGCATCATATGGAATTTTTCCAGTGGTCATAATTAGATATTTGAAATTATAAATAACTTAAGAACAGTAATGTAAATTAATATTTAATGTTCGCATATTTTATTTTTGGGGGACTATACCCAGCATTGCTCAGGGTTTACTCCTGGGATTCATGCTGGGATTCAAACCACAGTCCTTTATGCTAGGCAAACACCCTACCTCCATGCTGTCTCTTCGGCCCTGGATTCAATTTCTGAGTCATTTGCTAGTATGTCTTTAGAAAAATAATATTTGTGAAAATCCTTTGTTAATTGATGATATCAACTATTGTGAGATTCATACTGGTTGTAGCATTTTATATTCTTTTTTTTTTTTGCATTTTATATTCTTAATATTCCAGGCAAATATTAGGAACATAGAATGAAAATGCAAGTACAGTGTATAAAATTTCTAATTTATCTTTATAATGAGCACTGTTAGATTTGCTTTCTTGCTTTTTTCTCTTTGCTTATCATTACTGATATTAATGTTTTTTTTTTCACTTTTTGTAAAGAAGTAAATTAGCCCTATATAAAATTAGAGATAGAGTTGGTTAGCAGGCTTCTTTGACTTATATTCTCTTTGGTATCTGTTCATACAATAAGATATTAGTAATTAGATATTATAGACTGAAGAAACAGTTTCTCAACTGACTTTATTTATGGTATGACATGATCTTGTCATAATAATAATAACAAGGCAACTGTCATAGGTAACTGGTTGTCCTGAAATTTGCTAAGGATAAGGCCAAAACATAGCACACACAAAAAACCCCTTCTAATGGGCAATATATATATGTAAGTGTTTCATGATAAAAATAAAAATAATCCTTAAATGTGGAAAGATATTTGATCTCTCTTGTAATAAGATGCATGCTAATAAAAATCTACCGAGATACAGCTTCTCACCTGTGGTTTGACAAAAATCTATACACTTGATGGCATACTCATTTTGTGAGGCTGTAAGGAAAAATTGCTGTCATGTTACTGGTGGAAATATAAAATAGCATAATCCTTTTGGGGTATATTCCTGTTTTTTTTTAATAAAATTTTAGCTGCTTTTATTGTATGAGAAAGGATGAATATGTGTTATATATGTTTACTTTTATAAAATAATAATTTAAAATTCATTAAAATTTATTAAGATTAATAATTCTTGTGAATGAAAGAATGAAATGAAGGAGATAGCATTAAGTAATATCTAATGTATTTTGTATAGTTTGATTTTCAGATTATATATATTTTAATGTGTATATATGGGGTATATGGGGGGTTGGTTTTCTTTTTTTTTGGGTGGTCACACCCAGCGGTGCTCAGTGATTACTCTTGTCTCTGTGCTCAGAAATTGCTCCTGGCACGCTTGGGGGACCATATGGGATGCTGAAAATCAAACCAGAATTTGTACAATGTGGCTGCATGCAAGGCAAACATCCTACTGCTCTGCTATTGCTCTGGCCCCTAATGTGTGTTTTTATAATGTAATGGCATGGACCATTATGATACCAGGGAGCCAGTATACAGGCTCATTCATTACATGCTTTGTCTGCACTCTTTCAAGGTTAGATTGCAAGTACCATTTGGACTCCCAAATATAGTACTGGAGACCCCTGAGCCTTGTCCAGGAGATGGGGCTGCTGGTAGCCTGTACTATTGCACCAGGGCAACTTTGCATCCTTGAATCCCATTGGAACATTGGAATGTTTGACTGAGTATTGGGGCAGGTAATTCCTTGATCCCCAAGAATTTTTGCAAATAATAAAATGATGATTGTGGTGATGGGTTTTGGACAGTTTGGTGGCGGTAAAGTTTCAGGAACTTTAAACATCAAAATCAAAAATTTTAACACCTTGTTGCCATGTATCCTAAACTGCAATAAGGATGTAGAGTGAAATATAAATTAATAAATAAAATATTTATATAATAATAAAACATAAATTTATAAATAAATTGGTTTATTTTGATAACTAAGAAAATAGATAAAACTTTATTTAAAGGATTTTTTGATATAGTAAATGGCATTTACTTATTGATTTTATATAAGGATAAATAGAATTACCAGTTAAAGATTAATTTTGTAATGATTTTGAAATAAAATTTTGATACACTTTATGACTAGATCTATTAAAGCAAACATGTAAATATGTTTTGAACTGTGATTTTTCTGGAATTGAGAAAAGAGATTCAAATTCAATATTAAAACACTTAGGAAAACACGTTTAGCATAAAATATAAGTTTATGACTATCACTATAAACCCATCATGATTTAAAAATGTATTCTTAGTTCTGTTCGAAGAGTCTGAAAGTAATTGTTCCCCAGCAGCAAAAAACAAAAACAAAACCAAAAAAAATGTTGGTAAGATTTTGGTTTTGGTTTCTCTGTGCATCACTTGATTAAAGGAACTAACTTCTTTGGGGACTGTGAAAATAGAAGAGCATCAGACTTTATATTTTGCTAAAAAATAAACAATTTAATGAAAGTATGTGAAAAGCTACAAGCTATTATCTCACACAGATGAGAATGTAATGCATAAAAAATACTGGAAACAACCAATATTAGTGGAAATGTGGTTAATAAAAGAAAGAAACTAATTTACTCTTTACACTAATTTAAGGCCTTGCTCTCAGGGGACCCAAGATGGACCTGGGTTTGATCCCTGACATCCCATATGGTCCCCTGAGCCAGGAGGGATTTCTGAGCACAGAGCCAGGAGTAACCCCTAAGTGTCACTGAGTGTGGCCCAAAAATAGATAAACAAACTAAAAAGAAAATAATATGGAAATTTCTCAAGTAAGACTACAACTTCCTTTAATTTAGTGATTTTACTTCTTGCGTCTACCCCTGAAATACAAAATACTAATCTGGGAAGATAAATACATCCTTATTCATTACAATATTTAGTACTTTAGTTAGGATATGGAAATAACCCAAATATTCAACAGTAGATGAGTGGTTGAAGAAGTTGTGGTACAAGATACATAGTGGAGTGTTCTGCAGCTATAAGAAAAGATGAAGTCATAATTTGCACCAGTTTGGATGCAGCATGAGGACATTAGACTGTGAAAAATAAACTTGAAGAAGAACACATAATGATGATCTCAGTTACCTATGGTATATATGGAAACTGAACTCTATATAGGATAGATAGTATCAATTTATAATAAACTGGTACTGGAGCACCAACTAAGAATTTTTGATTGGGGATGGGATATAAATGGATCAGAGTTGATACAGGGGTATGGGTGAAAGGTTTGTGCACGTGAGTGGTAGTGAGATGAGGTAACTAGACACCAACACTATAAATATGAGCATTATTGTAAAAATATTATCTAAAATACTAAAGAAAATAAAAGGTATGTGAAAAGGACAAAGGAACCAATTTGAAGGTGCTTCTTTTTATAAAAATTGCAGCGAATTGGGGCCAGATCGGTCGAGCAGCAGTAGGGCATTTAAAATGTCTTGCATGAGGCTGGCCTAGGACTGACATCCATTCCATCTCCAGACATCCCATATGGTTCCCCTAAGCCAGGAGTGATTTCTGAGTGCACAGCAAGGAGTAACCCTGGAGCATTACCGGGTGTGGCCCTACAACAAAAACAAACAAACAGAAAGTAGCAAATTGCTGATAGCACAGAATTTTGTTTTGTCACAAAATATTTAATATAAAATATAACTCAGTCACATGTACTATATTTTTAAAATATAGGTGATATTCTATCATCTAAGGAAAATGTTCTGTAAACTGGTAATCAAAATTACCACCAGCTAGCATTTTGCCTTTTAATAAGGATCTGTAGTGGTTTTTTTTTTTTTTTAATTTTTTTTTGCAGGTGAGAAAGATCCATTTTTCTTCATCAAAGGATACTGAATACTAGTAAAGATAAAAATATGAGAGAAAAATCATATGGCACCTGTGGTAGGCTTTGTTCAAGATGTTCCACAAGATTCCCTTGTCTCACCTAAGTTGCCCTTATACAATATTTTCTTATCAACCTAACCCGGCTAAGATATTTACTTCCACTGTGGCCTGTCCATGCTTGTTCTCTTTCCACTATTTCACTGTCCAATCTGTTTGAAACTGCTACCATGGAATCTGTTTAAAATGAAAAATGTGATTGTTTTCCTGTTTTTAAAACCTTTTTATATTTCCCTAGAAAATGAAATATAAGTTGCTTGGCTGTCATACAAGACCTTTCAAGAGTTGGTCTTCTTATATTTTTCTAGCTTTATTATTCACCTCTCATCCCAGTTCCTACTCTTCTCACTTGCATTATAGAAATTTACTGGCAGTTCTCTACTGTGTCCTATCGTTTTTTTTTTTTTTTGGGGGGGGGGAGGGGGTCACACCCGGCAGTGCTCAGGGGTTACTCCTGGCTCCATGCTCAGAAATTGCTCCTGGCAGGCACGGGGGACTATATGGGGCACCGGGATTCGAACCGATGACCTTTTGCATGAAAGGCAAATGCCTTACCTCCATGCTATCTCCCGGACCCCATGTGTCCTATTGTTGTGTATCTGTAGCTCCCTAATTGTACTGGGATCATTTGCTGCTAGGAATTTAGCTTCATTCCCTATCCTGCATTTGTTTATAGGTTATTTGTCTTTCAAGCTTAGATTTAACTCCAAGAAAGATTTTGATGGTCCACATAACCAACTTTTTCTGTTGGTGTCTTATGTCTTTTAAAACTATTGAAAAATAATTGTGTATAATATTTTATTTCACCTAGTGTTTAATTTACCTGTATCATAAACAATAGGGGCTCAGATGAGGCTAACTGGATAGTCAGGATTTTCCCAAGGAACTCAAGAATTCTCCCAAGAAACTCAATAGGTTGAATTTATCATTTATTTTAAACTGTTGGCTCATATGATTTGAAGGCTGGGTAAGTTAAAAATATGATATGATGGGGAGTTAGAAAACTTGAGAACCAAGAATTATGGAAGAATTGCGGTCTGAGGTCGTAATTTGTAGTCAAAATTCTCTCTTGATTAGAGGAGGTCAGCCTTTGTTTTTTTCCCCTCAAATCCCTGATTTGGTTGAAAGGGCTCTTCCTATATTGTGAAGGTTAATTTGCTTTACTCAAAGTGTAGTATTTAAATATAAACCTCACTCAAAGACATCCTTACAGAAACAGCCAGTATAATAATGTTAGACTACATATCCAAGCACCAATGCAAAGATGATTGACACATAAATTTACTTTTACAGATATTGATCATACCCAGTAGTAATTTATTCTGAATATGCCATTAAAATCTCATAGAACCTTCCTTAGGTACCTTCCTTCTCAGGCATATCATGTGATGCTATAGTTGATGT
>PVKC010016351.1:0-20871 GCA_004027635.1 Crocidura indochinensis
TCTCTCTTCTTTTCTCTCTTTCATTCCTATCTCTCATTTTCTCTCTCTCTCTTCTCTTTGTCTCTGTATCTGTCTCTCTCTACTGAGTCATCATGAATCACAAAGTTACTTATAACTGACTTTCAGGCATATAATGTACCAAAATAAATCCCTCATCAGTGTACACCAATGACCCAGTTTCGCTTCCACACTGTTCCCTACCTCTATAACAGGCACTTTTTATTTCCATGTAGGCACTGTGCTTTCTAATTATGATAGGTGTCAAGAATGCCACTTTATCACCTTTCAGCACCCTTCTTCCTTCACAGTGACTACTTCCTTTACCAGTGTCTTAATATTCCCATCCATCACAGGCAAGCTTTGTACCAAAGACCAGTTCTCACGTTCTTCATTTATGCTACCTTTGACTTTGCCCACTCTTTAACCTACTAGCTGTGTGGCCATGAATTCTTCACTCTCTTTCACTGAGCCACAATTTCTGACCGACTTAACACTGAAATAGTCAATCAATAAAAATGAGGCACCTGTAGCACTTGCTTTGATAAACTATAGAATATATCTAATAGCTATATTACTTTTTCTTTATTCCTTGTCAATGATTATTTAGAGTTAACAATATTAAGGACTTTGCTTTATTCAGAGCATTAACCCTTCCCAGACAAAAGCCTGGAACATAGATGTTCACTAATACTTGATGATTAAATACTTTCTCAAAAAGCAATATTCATCCATGGAGCTAAGAGAACCAAAATCAATTAAATTTAGTAGAAAGCCTTGATTTTTTTCATTTTCTTAAATTTATCAAACAATTTAAATCAGTTTTATTTTTCAAAAATTCTTGGGATTGGGGCCAGAGCAGAGGAGCAGTGGTCGGGCATTTGCCCTGCACGGGCTGACCAAGGATGGACCACAATTCGATCCCCTGACATCCCATATGGTCCCTCAAGCCAGGAGCAATTTCTTTTTGTTGTTGGTTTTTTTTTGGGGGGTGGCACATCCATTTGACACTCAGGGGTTAATCCTGGCTACATGCTTAGAAATCACGCCTGACTTGGGGGGGACCATATGGGACGCCAGGGGATCTAACCACGACCACGGTTCGTCCTAGGCTAGCACTTGCAAGGCAGACACTTTACCTCTAGTGCCACCGCTCCAGACTCCAGGAGCAATTTCTGAGCACATAGCCAGGAGTAACCCCTGAGCTAACAAACAAACAAAATTCTTGGGTAATTTTTATATTTATTTTATAGTAAGTTTTTTAAATCTTAAAACAGATAACCTAAACAATAAAGTGAAAGAAAACATCCTGAAAACTAAACCATTACCCATCTCCTTCAGTTGGCAATTCAACACAGGCTCTTTTTAGGTTGATTTTAATTATGGTGATGTCTGGAGTAATGCAGCATACATAATATGGGACCAGACCTATATGTCTGAGTGTCTAATATATTTTCAATATGTCTGGTCAAATGGAAGCTTGGCACTAAGCACTTTTGTCAAAGCCAAACCACTGAAAGCCTTTATGTAGAGGAAATTAATGTTCCTAAATTGAGTGTGCTGGGCATTCAATCTGTTTCTGACTGATGGGTTAAGAAATGTTACCATGAACCACTCGGAATATACTCTTAGGTTAGACATAAAATACAAATTACAGGGATCATGAGATTCAGGCAAAGAGTGATATAAACCTTTCTTTCATTGAGAATAAAGCAATAGTTCTTTAGAAGGAACATGACCTGATGAGTAGATTATCAGTATATTTAATATAGTGTTTGCTATGGTAAAACTAATGTATCATGACAACTATATTACTCACTTTTTAGTGATAGTTACAAAAAATAAGATCTTCACTTTTCAACTGTTTAGGGGATTAAGGTTCATAACAGCAACTAATAATGGTGTATGCCTTCATACAAGTTACATACATAGGTTAAGATCCATGTCTAGTTAGTCCCAGAAAGATTACATACAGCAATATAGCTGTCATTAAACATAAGTCATTAAACTGAATTTTATGTGTCTATCTGTAAATCCATTCTACTGGCAAAATAACAATCATTAATTCAAACTATTGTTCAGGTAATCTGAATTATAGACACTTGTAAAAGTAATCTGTTAATTTTCTTCATAGTAAAGTAGATACTGTTTGATTAAAAATACTTAAACTTACAATATAAATTATAATAAATGTTGCATTAGCTCTTACCTTGCTCACAAAGTGCACCAACATAGCTTGGAAGGCAAAGACATCTAAATGTATTAAATCCGTCAATACACGTAGCTCCATTGCGACAGGGGTTAGAGTGACATTCATCAAAGTCTGAAATAAAATCATAACAGTAACAGAAGCATTTTCAAATAGTCATAAGACTAGTATATTCTTACACACAAGACACAAGAGAGTATTAATTTTGAATTTCAATATTTGGGTTTTGGGGGGCCATGTCTGGTAATGCTCAGGTTTATTCCTGGCTCTGCACTCAGGGATTCTTCCTAGTGAGGCACCAGGAATCGAACCCATGCTAAATGTGTACAAGGAAAATACCCATCTACTGTACTATCACATCAGCTTCTGGAATTTTAAAACTTTAAAAAATAAAAATAAATAAATAAGAACTTTAAAAAATAATCATTTCAGGGCCAAAGAGATAGCACAGTGGTAGGGTGGTTGCCTTGCACGCAACTGATCCAGGCTGGACTGTAGCTTGAATCCTGGAATCCCATGTGGTCCTGCTACCAGGAGTGATTTCTGAGCACAAAGCCAGGAGTAACTCCTGAGCGCCACCTCTGAGTGTGATCCCCCAAAAAAACTCATTTCCAGTAAAAGTATGTCCTCTATTATAATTAAGAAAAATTACAGTTCTATTGATGGTCATTAAATACAGTGCTTTTAGTTGAACCACGAGTCCTAAAATTACTAGAGTATCCCTAGCCCCTTTACTTCCAGCCCTCGCCCATGCTCTGTATACATCACATATGGAATATGAAAATGTAACCCCTAGCCTCAATGTCTGTGGGCTCTTCCTGCACTACCGCACCCTTTCCCTTGTTTCTTACTGTCTATTTTAGATGATCATGGCGCTATTAGTTTTTTGCTTTGAAACCTTATACAGAACCCAGATGTCTGGAGCAGATTCTCAACGAGTGGTATCTGCAGGAGTAGCATCAGCATTGCAGAAGGTCCATTCTGGACATTCACACCAGACCCATAGATGAAGCAAATATTTAGAGTCTGAGACCAGAAACCTGTGCTTTACCTAACCCTTCAGTTGAATCTGCTGCTTGCTCAAGTCTCAGAATCATTCAACCTAAGTATGGAGTGAAACTATTCAGTGCACTGAAATCAGGACCTTGCTAGATCCAGTTTTCTGTTATTTTCTTTGTCAATATGTTTCTCTCTCTCTCTCTCTCTCTCTCTCTCTCTCTCTCTCTCTCTCTCTCTCTCTCTCTCTCTTTTTGATTTTTGGGCCACTCCCGGTGACGCTCAGGGGTTACTCCTGGCTATTCGCTCAGAAGTCGCTCCTGGCAGGCAGGCACGGGGGACCATATGGGGAACCGGGGGATTGAACCACGGTCCGTCCTAGGTTAGCGCAGGCACCTTATCTCCAGCACCACCACCTGGCCCCCAATATGTTTCTCTCTCACAGCACATTTTAAGTTGGCAAACATGAAGACAGAATGCAATGCATTCTTCAGTTCGTGACTGTGTGTTTTAGTTAGCTGTGTCTCAGTGTTCCAATAGTTTTGTATATACTTACTCATTATGCTACCTTAATTGATTTTAAATTCAAACAATCTTGGGGTCAGATGTATACTAGTGTTCAATATATCATATATGCATGCATATACATTTTCAATGCACTTACTCTTTAAATAGCATATATTTTTCTATATTCATGTTTGAACACAATAGAACTTACAAACTCTATGGACCTTTTTAAAAGCAAATAATCTTTTTTTTTGGGGGGGGGGCACACCTGGTGGCACTCAGGGGTTACTCCTGGCTATGCACTCAGAAATTGCATCTGGTTTGGGAAACCATATGGGACACTGGGGGAAAAATTTGAGGTCCATCCTTGGTTAGCATGTGCAAGGCAAATGCCCTACAGCTTGCGCCACCACTCCAACCCCCAAATAATATTCTAATATAAAGTTTGGATTCATTCTACTCATTGTTTCAGTTTAACAGAAAGGGTTACCTATGAACTTTCTTTCTGCAGTCATTAAGAAAAAAATTAAGCCATTTCCAAAAAGAGCACCTTGCAAGTATACGGAATCACTTCTATACTCAGAGGTGAGTTTTATATTAAAGTATAGAAAAACTGGCACTTTTTAAAATAGGAATCTAAATAAGAATGAACTAAAAGTAAATGATTGGTAATAAAGAGTCAAATTATACTCCTTGGAACCAAAAAGAGGAGGCCATAAATCTCAAGACTTCTGCAAAGCAAAAGCAATTTGGATGCTGGGAAGAATCAGAAAGGTTATCAAAACTTTAAACTACCATATTTGCCGGCATATAAGACGACTGGGCGTATAAGATGACCCCTAACATTTCCACTCAAAATACAGAGTTTGTTATATACTCGCCGTATAAGACTACCCCCTCTTCCGCACACCTTCCAAATACCAAATAAAAGGTAAAACAATATCATATTTGATTTCAACATTTTAATTTATATTCAAATGCTTATGCAAAGAAATATACAGTAACCTGAATTTACCATACATGCAAAATCGCACACGCCAATCATACACCCAGTATGGTATGGCGATTCACGATTTTGCGCTATCATACTGGGTATTTGGTCAGCTGTGTGTGATTTTGTGAGTGTAGTAAAATCGCATAACAGCCGAGCATACACCCAGCAGCGCTGCTGATGCTTGAATGGTATGTGGAATGAAGTGGGTAGGCATTAGGAGGCCACTATGGCACGGGGCAAGCACTATGGGCAGTCTATCTGAAGTGTACCTGGCGTATAAGACGACCCCACCCCCCCACTTGGAGGCATATTTTTCAGGGCCAAAAAAATCGTCCTATAAGCCGGCAAATATGGTAATTTTAACTCATTTTAAATTAATTTAACTTTCTGAAATTTTGATATTTAAATTGGTTGCTATTAATGTGTATTTTTGAATGATAAATTCTATTTTGGTTAATATTTATATAATTTTACAATTGGAAGGCCTACCTACAAGACACACACACACATGCACACGCACACACACACACACACACACACACAAAGAGATAGCTGATATCAGCTTGTCTGAGTCTTATGTTTAACCAAGTTCAATAAACATCTGGTCCCACACCACAAATATCAATTAAAATATTTCATGAAGCAACTTAATTAAAATTTTCCTTCATATGCTTTACCACTCTACCAGTCTCAATTTGATTCTGATCATGAGAACTCTGTATATCTCTGTGTCTTCTAAAAACATTTACTCTTTCAATCAATAATTTCTTACCTAGTTCACACTGGTCACCACTGTATCCTGGCACGCAAGTGCACACATAGGAAGTTTCAGTAGGATAACAGGTGCCTCCATTAAGGCATGGATTCGTTTTACAACGATCAGGTCCTACCATGTGCAGGAAAGCAAAAAAGCAATTAGTCTCAGTGCTACATATCAACATTTTAGCATAAATGTCACTTTTTATTAACACAATATAAGCTTCACTTAATCAGATTAATTTAACCTTCATGGAGAAGTCAGCACTAACTTAGCTCTCTGGAGTGTTTCTTGGCATTATTACTAACTGTTTCCATTTTAACTATTCATTTCTGAAATTAAATCAATATTATTTTAATGTAAATGCTGTACAATATTTAACAAATAGTATACTCTACTGCAGATTTAGTTGGCATGATGATGGCAATTGATTTTAGTCAAAAATGATTACACATATGTGCACAGTGAATGAAAATGTATTCTTTTAAACAAGGTTAGTTAATGTGAAATGACTGGATACACAAAACATGCATTCTTTTTAAGAGGATTGGCTTGTTACCATCATTTGAATTATTATTGCCTTTTACCACTTAAGGATCAGAAACTTTTTCTTCGAAAGAGTGCACTGAGATGTCTTCTGCTACAATAATATGCTTTTTTCCAAAAACACGTTCCAAATGTACTCCTTTAAACTATACTTGAAGAAAAGCAACACATCAATTACACTCTACTGTGTAAAACAAAACCCAGCACATAAACCTCACCTAAAACAAACTCTGATTTACATTATATCTTTTTTTCTTTAAGACACACATAAAAAGACATTCCCAGCAGAAAAAATACAAAGGTCAAAACCAAGCATATAAAATGAATTATTTAAAATTCATTTTCTTAACACAATAATCTATACTACTTGAAGCACATCTTTATTATCTAATATTGTTTGGATAATTTTTTCACAGCAAGATTATGCATAATTTAAATGTCTTTTAAAAATTGCTTAAAATTAAATATGTTCAAGAATGCAAATGAGTTGCATTTTAGAAAATAATTGAAACATACAAGTTATACATGAAATAAACCCCATATTTCAAGAATATGCCTCAAAAATCTTAAAAGATATACAAAGAAAAAAATTAAATTGTCTACTTCTGAAATATAAACAGAAGATATCTATAGGAAAATCAAACTTTCTGAGTGCTAAGTAAATTCTAGGTATTAAAAAGACTTGATAGATGCACATCATGTATATAGAGTTTAACTTAAAATGTCAGTTCAAATGCTTAAACCTGCTTCCTTGAAATCTAGTCTAATTTTTCAAACTCTTTTCTTATAATTCTAATATGATCAATAACAAATTCACATGGTGCTCTCAGTGAAGGATCAAGCTGAAAATTATGTGAAGGCACTAAAACCTATTTGCCACAGGGGTTGGAGTGATAATGCAGTGTGTAGGTTATTTGCTTTACACATGGCCAACCCAGGTTCGACTTGCATATCGGCCATCTAGGCACGGCCCACAGTAATTTTTGAGTGCAGAAACAGGAGTAACCCCCGAGCACCACCGGGTATGGCCCCCAAAAGAAAACAAAAACAAAATAAAACTATTTGCCACAGATATGTGATGTTCTAACATTATTGCCACCACAGACACTAACCACCATGCTGAGAATACAGGACAAGATTTGGAAAGAGTGTGGTTTTTCTGTAAACCTTAAGCGTTTTCAACTAGGAAAAATCTGTTGTGCTTTGATTTTTTAAAAATAAATTTGTTCTTATCTAAACAGCTTTCATTATTCTGTGAGAATTTAATCAGCAGCAGATAGACCAGGTAACCTAGATGAGCTTTATGGAATTAATTTAAAAGTGACCATTTGGGGCCAGTGAGGTGGCGCTAAAGTTAAGGTGTCTGCCTTGTAAGCGCTAGCCAAGGAAGGACAGCAGTTTGTTCCCCCGGCGTCCCATATGGTCCCCCAAGCCAGGGACAATTTCTGAGCGCTTAGCCAGGAGTAACCCCTGAGCATCAAACAGGTGTGGCCCAAAAAAACAAAAACAAAAACAAAAAAAGTGACCATTTATTTTGCAATGAAGACGCAAGTTCTAATCTTGGTAAACATAGACTAGAAAGTTAATATGCAATTCTTCATTTACCAAGCCCATCTCTCCTCTATGAATATAATGATTACCAATGAATTTTAAACTGAGATAATATTTTTCATTAACCCAAAGTTTACCTCAACTAAATTACAGAAGAATAAAAATCGAGGCTAGAAAAATAGTACAGCAGGTAAGGCACTTGCCTTGCATGCAATTGACCCATTTTAATTCCAGGCATCTCCTATGATTCCTGGTTCCCCAAGCCCACCAGTAGTTATCCTTAAGTGCAGAGCTAAGAGTTTAGACTAGAGCATAACTGAGTGTAGACCCCCCAAAATCAACCAAAAATAATGTTACCCATGTTATTAGATGATCACTTATTGATTATATAGAAATTTATAGTGAAAAAAATCCTTTAACGACCTTGGATCAACTTTATTAATAAAACATTTCAGCTATTTATAAGAACTGAACATCATTACCATTTTATTTCACCTGAAAGTACATCAAACTGAGGTCTGAATGACACAAAAATGATGTTGATATGATCAAAGAATACTTTTTAATTATTCTAAATTAAAACATTGTTTTCAGTTAACACTGTCTTTGATGTACTGTTTCATATTGTCCCTTTTTCTAAGAAGCAGCAAAATAGTTATGGCTACTTGTGAATTCTACTGACATTTTAATTTGAATGATGCTCCTAGAAGGCAACATTGATTTTGCAACATTACCAATGCAATATTAAAAGCAAAAAAAAAAATACCTTACAAAGTAAACTTCTATCCTTTCCTGTTTACACATTAAAAATATAAATGATTAATTTTCATGCTATGCAGGTAGGTAATCAACAAAGAGTGGTGAAATTATGTTGGTCTTTATAGTCAGATTGAACAAGATTCGATTCAAATCCTATTTTTTCTCATTGTGTACAGCTGTGCAACTTTGGGCATATTACAGAACTTCCCTGAGACTTCCATCCTACTTCTTTAAATAAAATCAAATTATACTTGACATTGAAACTTTATTAGATTTATGTTTTCTGATAATAAAATAATTCATTCTTGACAGAACATTAGTATGCACTATGGCTAGACATTGTATTAAAAGACTATCTCAAGAAATGAAATTAGATAAAGGCTTACACTGATAAAGGTATAACTGTACAAACTAAAATGTTTATTAGAGCTATATTTTACTTTCACATTCTCAAGGTCTACCATATTCTGCTTTTGCCTATTAAAGAAAGTTTTTTTAAAGTATCTTTGTGTTTTGGGGGCCGAGACATAGCATAGAGGTAAGGCGTTTGCCTTGCATGCAGAAGGACAGTGGTTCAAATCCGGTATCCATATGGTCCCCCAAGCCTGCCAGGAGTGATTTCTGAGCATAGAGCCAGGAGCTACTCCTGAGCACTTCTGGGTGTGACCCAAAAACCAAAAAAAATAAGTATCTTTGTGTTTGTGTTTTAAAATTTGAGATGTATAATTATAAATGGTAAAGCAACATTTTCATGGTAAATAAACCAAGATTTTGCACCATTAAATAGTTATTCTTCTACATTGTATTTATATGTTGTTTCTAAAGTCCAGAAAAAAATTAATATTTATAAAAATCAGAAATAAAACTGCACCTACTTTTTCTGTATCTCAGTTAAAAGCTCAATATTGTAGCCTACTATATAAATATTTTTTTTTTTTGGTTTTTGGTTTTTGGGTCACACCCGGCAGTGCTCAGGGGTTACTCCTGGCTCCATGCTCAGAAATTGCCCCTGGCAGGCACGGGGGACCATATGGGGCACCGGGATTCGAACTGATGACCTTTTGCATGAAAGGCAAATGCGTTACCTCCATGCTATCTCCCGGGCCCCTATATAAATAATTTTTAAATCCACCAATTTAACATCACAATCAAACTTATAGATAGAAAGAGATCTGTTAGGAACAAGGACTGCTTCCAAGGTTGGAAACAGATTCATCAATGCCGTGACCTTACCTGGTAAATAGATTGCTGTGCCTTCCACTGACTCTTCATTAATGCCAAGCAGGAAACTGGTTTCATTAGAACTTTCCAGAAGGGGAAAAGATGATGTTGTAAACTCAGTATTCAACCCCGAAGTGCTTATTGTTGTCTGGTTGTTGGAATCAAGAATTCTCGCTGATATTTGCTGTTCTGTTGCTGCAATAGTGGGATCCTCGCCTTTGACCAAAACTGCTTGGGTTTCAAGGTCTATTTTCTCAGAAGGAACCTTGGGCCTCTCAGAAGTGTATGTGCTCATCTGAGGCATCACATCAGCCTCAACCTGGTAAGTCACAGAAGGAGCAGTAGGATCTGGCCACAGCATAGCATCTTGTACTTTCATTTCAGGATCAAATGTGCTAACAGTTCCAGACTCAGGGGTTGTAACACTAGGAAGTACTTTGATTGTTTCTCCAGAAAGTTGAACATTAGCTTTGTTCTGGGAATCTGGGATACTCTCAGTTCCTTGTTTAATGATTAGTTCTGTCGGAAAAGCTCCCATTTGTTCTAATAACTTAACTTGATTTTGATCTTCTGAGGAGTCAGATTCTGTGGTAGGAGAATAAGACGGAGGTTCAAGTATGTGAAAATACTTTTCACTGGGAGGTTTGGAAGGCACTTCAAGAGTTGAATGTTTTCCTGGAGACATTTGAGCTATGCTGGCTTCAGTGCTTTGCAGAACACTTAACTGGGCACCCTCTATGTGTTCAGAGACTCCCCAGCCCAAATGGACAGTAAAAGGAGATGCTGGTGTATTTGAGGGTAATGTTGCAAAAGCATAAATTGCTGATGTCTTATCACTGTTATCTGAGAAACTGGATTCTTTCCCAAGATTATCTGGTGCTTCTGTTAAATTCTGAGTCATTTCGTGGATATTATCAATACTTACATAGGATCCAGGATCTACGAGAGCCTCTTCAGCTCCTGAGGAGAATTCTGGTTGAAATGAAGGACTTGCATATTTCTTTTCTTCATACTCATCCTGTGTTCTTTCCAAATAGCCCAATGTTGATATTATTTCACTTTGGTCAGCAATAGCTTGACCATCAGACAATGTGCTAGATTCAAATATGTCATCCAGGGTTTTTGTTTCCATTTTGGCTTCTTCAATAACTGGATTAACTGTAGCAGACTTATTAGAAACAGGCAGGGATGATGCTGTGGGAAGTAAAATATCTGATTCTATTTCTGTCAGAGGAAGTAAAATATCTGAATCTGTTTCTGTTGCAGGAACAGGGAATTTGGTGGTGAGGACAAAGCTTGTGGGATCTAATTGGCTTCTGTCTTCAGAAGTCATCAATTCAGTATGTGTTGCCCAAGTGTAGCTAGTTAGAATTTCACCAGAACTCTCAAAGTTTTCCTCAGTAAAAGGAAGACTAACAGCCGCTTCAAGTATCTCTTGCACTTGAGGACTTTCTTCTTTAGTACCACCATGTGACCCCTCTAGATCCATGTCTGTTTGCATTCCAAAGAAATCAGAAAACATGGGTTTTGTATGATCAATATCGATGATAGTATTCTTATCTGATGTCAATTCAGGTAGAATTTCAAGGATGGGTCTCTCTGTAATTGTCAGCATTAAATCTTTATCCTCTTTGTCCAGATCTAAAATTATGCTTTCAGTGACTTTTCTTTGATCGGGCTTTAAGGTGAACTCCTTCAATCCCTTGAAATGGTCTTGGAAACTATGAGAAATACTTTCTGGGGATGTCTCGTATGACGTTGTATATGAGAGTGTGTTAGTTGGATCAGGGGAGTTTTTGTTTTGCTCTGAATGAAGAGGCAGCACTACTGAAACTGTTGGGAATCCATCAACAGTAACAGTAGTAACATTTGGCACCTTAGAATGTTTTTCCAAGGAGCTATCAGAAATAACTGCAGCACTTCCTTGCCTGGTTGCCTGAGTAGTTGCAAAAGTGTGAACTAAATCAACCATATCCAATTCCCCAGACCCTTCCCCAGAATGTTCATAAAACAATTTAGATGGTTCAGCAGATGGTGTAATAGATCCTTCGGTCATTTCAAGATCATAAGTTCTAGTTAAAAAAACAGTCGGAGCGGTTGTTCTTTCTTTTGTTTCGACTACTGACAAATTCTCCTCAGGAACTTGTTCAGTCATAAGCTGTGGTCTACTAGTTTGGATTTCTGCTGTCCAACTGAAAGTCTGTTTTTGATCCTGCTCAGTCTCTTTGGAGAAAATGAAAGGTGCCTTTGTGGGCTCCTTGACTTTTGTGTCACTTAATATTTTCAATATGGTTGTGTCAGATACTGTTTCATTATTTTCAGAGATATTGTCTGTTTCAGTAATAGAGGGTGAAAGGTCATTTGACACATGTTCTATTCCTACACTATTTTCAGTTGTGTCACTTAAGATGTTTGTTTCTAAAATTTCCACTTGAGAACTCAAGGGATGTAATGTTTGCAAAGTGTCTTTCATTTCAGGAAAACTCACAGATGCTATAGTGGACATGATTTCTCCTGACCCTTGTCCAGAAAATAAAAGATCACTGTCTAACTCTTTAATCGTTGGTCTTGTAAAAGTTTTAATATCTTCTTTTACTGACGAATCTGTTAATACATTTTCAGCTGCCATAGAGTGAGTCTCTGAGGTAGTAGGTAAGAAAAAATGGGGATCTTTAGCAACTCCCGGGAGAGTAGGGTAGAGTTCCAATGCCTTTGCATCTGAATCTGAAGAGAGATCAACTGAGGAAAAGTCTCCCACATCCATATCCTTAACAGTACTGTAGGTTTTCATTGTTGATAATACAGAATAATCTGTCATTCTGAGTCCTGTTTCAGTAAATGTTTGAGAATCAAAACTTGGTTGTTCTGATGCAACAGAGTTCTGAAAGGATTGAAATCGATTTTGTTCTTCAACTACTTTTTCCTCTGATCCTGTTTCACTTTTCATGTCTTGTATCACAGAGTTAGTTTCTTGCCTCGACCATAATTTGGCTGGCTCCGTAGTTTGAGAGAAGCCCGTGCCAACTGTGCTGGAGGTGACCACATCAGTACCCTCAGTTTCTATTGTTGGTAAAATGGTGGATCTTTTATCAAAGTTATTTATAATAGCTGCTTGTCCCAAATCTTGGTCAACAGATGGTGAATTTTTATCCAAAACATTACCTGGAGCACTTGGAAACACTTGATCAACAGAGCTGCCAACTGAAGCCAGTAGTTCACCTGAACCATCAGCAGAGACTGTGAACTCTTCCCAAGGGAAAGCTGATGTACTGATTGAGGTCCAGTCAGTTCTTTCCAAGTCAATCATGTGATCTGAACTCGGTAGAGCAGATGACACAAACTGGGAATCCTTAAAGTCTGCAACCCCAGAGCCTTCTGGTATCACTAGTTCTTCTTTTGGTATGGGGTAAGACACTGTTGAGTATTCTCTAAAGTCACCACTAAAATCTTCCTCCAGTGGAAAATCTGTCGGAAAGTCCTTAATCTCTCTCCCAGGATGAGGCTCGCCTGAACCCTCTAAAATCACATTTTCCTTAGATGTTTGACTTATACTTTCAGTAGCCTCTCCTCCCAATTCTTTATTCAAAACTTGTTCTGTTGGCTCAAAAGAGAATATACTTTCCACAGAGGGTGACAATGGGCCAGCTGCTTCCTTTATGCTATGAATTTCAGGCTCAAAATCTAATGGAAGTGAAGAAACAGTAGTGATTTCTGGGTCAGTGGCTGCTTCTCCAGATCCATGCTCCATAAAGGTGCTCACAGAAGCAGTAGACAGCCCTTTGTGAACTCCAGGTTGATTGCTAAGGCTGGATTGAGAGCTATGAGTTTCCAGATGGTCTGACATATATTTTTCCGTGAAAATAAGATGAGAATTTGACATTTCTTTTTCAGGCTGTGTGGGTGTTGTCAAGAGCACAAAGCTGCCTCTGGTACCAAATAGTGAATCACCAGATGTAGTTTCATTTTGCCTCTCAAGTTCAGAGTGTAACAATAATTGGTCTGTTTTGGGGGTAAGCGAAAATACCTCAACTCTTGAAACTGTGCCAGTAAATCCCTCTTCCTCATTTTTCTTTTTCTTTTCCTCAGGAGATGTGTTGGGCATCCATGTGGACGTGTCTGTTTCCCTGACAGAGTTGGTAGGTGCAACTTCTACAGAACGTTGCTCAGGAGTCGAATAAACAGAAGTCACAGGAACATCAAAAAGGCTTTCTGTAAGCATGACGTTGCTGGTGTCTAGAACAGTGAGTCTATCTGTAGTATATTTTTGTGATAAATCAGTTTCTATGGTGAAGATTGTATCCTTATCTTCTGCTTCTCCAGAGCCATCTGGGATTTGAACTGAAGGATTCCCTGAGAATTCTACAATTTGTCGAGGGGTTGCTTCCAACCAGTTCTCTACAGTAGATCCTGGATCACCAGATCTTGGATTTTCTGCTAAGGTAATTAATAAGTCCTCTGAAATATTTGCTGATGAAGAACTTGAAGTTGTATTTGGAACATATGTGACAGAATTACTTTTTTCTGTCTCTTCATCAAATGTTACTTCTGTGGTCCTTGAAAAGACTGTTTTCTGAGATTCCTGGTCAATGGGGGAATCTCCTGAATACTCTTCAGAAAACAAAAGCACAGTATTGGTATGATCAGAAACCAGATGATCTAGTTCAGATGTTCCCTTTGTGACTGATTCTGGCTCCTCTGTGGCTTCTTTTTCCTGAAATGTAGCTGTCGGGAAAGCATCAAGCTCACCACTGGAAAAATGTTCTGGAATTTCAGAGTGAATCTCAGGCATCCATGTAATTTCAAATGATTCTGTTGTTTCTTGAGATTCTTTAGGCTGTAGGCCAGTAGACAATCCATTTTCCGCTATAATAAATGGATGACTATCACTTTCACTGTTGTCTGAAAAATTCTGAGAAGGTGCAACACTTTCAAACTGGCCACGCCTGGCTTCTGCCATTTCTGGATCCTTGGGCAAAGCAGTGACCAGATGCTTTCCATTTATGTACTTCACTGATGGAGCGGTGGTTACCTCAGTAGCATTTTCACAGTCTTCCTCTTCCACTTCGTCCTCTTCACTTGGATATAAATCTATTTCAATGAAGTGAGGTAAAATTATTTCGTGTTCTAAACTGTCCTCATCACTACAAGGCGCCTCTTCTTTAGATTCTGAATCTATTGGATGATCAATTACATTCAAATCACTCATTCGACCTGAAAAAAACAGAAAGTTTTCATAATACTTAAATAGAAGATTTGACAGTTTATGACAGAAATTGATAGCAAATCTTGTTGATCAGACTCAGACAAAAGGAAGGATTACAATATTTCACATTTAAGTGTCACCACCCTCTTAGAAGCATGAGCATCACATGGTTGCCAGTCTTCAAAATTACTGTTTTGCATTGACAGGAAAAAATAGAAACAGTTTAAGATTGTTGAAATCTCAGCTTACAAAATTTCCAATAGGTTTTACAAATAACATTTCAGAACCGTTTTTGGAAACAAGGCATCAGAGGATTGTACACACTATAATGATAAAACTTGGAAGGCATATTCTGTAAACTTAAAATATGTTAAAAAATAAAAAATGTTAAGACTACTAAATTATACTACAAGAAGTAAATGATTGCTATTCATTATGTGAGGGACATCATCTATTCAATAAAGAAATCAGAAGATATTCATTTTCTTCTTCTTGGTCCTGTAGTAATCTTTTTTGCAGGAAGTCTCTTTCAGAAAGATACAAAAGATTTCTTTACAGCTTCCTCAAAGTTCAAGGACTATTCCTTTCCAGGGCAACTGTGGAACAAGATTTAGCTACATAGGCTTCAGCCACATCCCAGACACTGGAGCGAAAAAAAAAAAAAAAAAAAAAAACTAGGGATAGCAGTGGTCTGTACTGGAATAATTCACTGAAAATAGTCATGACAGAAGTACCTTCCACCCCTTTACATCTTTATTGTTTGACCCCTTTACATCTTTATGAGACGTAATCTGTATTGAATCAAGCAAATCTTAGTTTTCTTTAATATCTCTCTAAAGGAAAATCAGGGCCTATATCTAAATGTATGAACTAGCACACTTTATATAATACAACATTCCTAGATTATAATTTGCCATAGCTATCAGCCATTAAACTAAATTGACTTGTAGAGGAGTAAACTTTGGGACCTCACTCCCGTTACCATGAAGTTCAGTTGCTCCACAGGCAGGCCCTAGTAACTATAACAACTATGATACCCACATCACAACACCAATATGAAAAGATGTCCGTGGGTGCATGAACCCAAGGGAAAACAAAATGGATTAGAGATTATATATCTCCCCCCACAAGAATACAGCTGCAGTACTGGTTTTCAGTCTTCCTCTGTCTACACCAAGCATGCTTAGCTGAGTCAGAAAACTTGCAAAAGAAATAATTACAAGGAAGCCACCCCTCTTCTCCAAATATACACGCTGTTCCTACTGTATGAAGTCTCTTCCCTCCATGAATAAAGGGGTTGCATCTTGCATTTCCTAATAAATCTAAAAAGAAAAAAAATTGAGGTGCCAGTATTGCTTTCAATCTTTTTCAGAGTTTGCATTAATTATAAATTAATACATGTACTATCAATAAAATCTTTGGGTCAACTAGAATATAGTTGGTGTAAACTATAAATAGGCAGGTATATTAACAATAAAAGTCTCTACAGTTTTAACTACATGATAAACTATATGCTTTAACTACAATTTACTTTAAAAAGAAAAAACAATATAAAATCCAGGAGACTCATTACACTAGAAAAACTTAATTTATATTTGCATGTATCTATTTGATTTTTGCATGTAGCCATTTAAAAGCAAATCAATAACTTCTTCATTTGATCTCATCATGTCTTCTGTACTATTAGGTTGCTTTTATCCTAACCACTTCCTTAGACAAATAGTCAAACAGGAAGAATGCTCTTTTTTAATTTAATTAATTTATAAAGAAAGTGTGTAACAAAGTTGTCATAACTGATCATAACACATTTGTTTCAGGATAAGTGAAAATGAAGTTATTGAAAATAGAAAATCTAAAAAATAAAAAATTGAAAAAATAATATGAAAAAAGGAAAAAGTTCATTAGCAAGTATATTCATAAAATTTATTGCATCACCAATAAAGTCATTAATACAATAGCAGAAAAATTAGTAAGCTCCCATTTTTTAAAAAGGATAGGAGGTACAAGGGCCGGAGCGGTGGCAAAAGCAGTAAGGCATCTACTTTGCCCTTGCTATCCTAGGAAGGACCACGGTTTGATCCCGGTGTCCCATATGGTCCCCCATGCCAGGAGCGATTTCTGAGCACATAGCTAGGAGTAACCCCTGAGTATCATTGGGTGTGACCCACAAAAACAACAACAATGAAAAAAAGATAGGAGATACACTAAAAAATCATGTGTGTGTGGTAGTTCTTCCTAGTTGATTTTCAACACTTCACAGTTCATTTTATCTAGCTTCACCTATGACAATTATGTAAATAAATAAGGAAAAATAGAAATAAATAAAATAAAATAAAAAGAAAAGAAAAGAAAAATGCAGCTATTAAGAAAAATAAAATTAATAATTCTAATATAAAAATACATGGAGTACATGTAAATTGTGTGCCAGATGTTAGAATCCTTTCTAAATGTCAAACTTAAAAAACTAATGAGGGGACCAGAGAGATAGTTCAGTGTTTTAAAGTCTGCCTTAATACTACAAAGAGATGAAAAAAAAAATATATATATATATATATATCCACATGCAAGAAAACATATCTTAAATGCCTAAGCATTGATGTATGGCAGTTGGACTTAGACACACACCTTGGATAGCCCCACTGTAATGACAGTTGAACCTTGAACCTGAACATGCCCCCCCAAACATGTCTCTTACTCATCATTCTAGGTATAAAAGGAAAATCTAATACCTTTGCGGGGAGGGTGCAGGATAGTGACCAGAGCAGCTCCTGCTGGTCCAGGCCTCAGGCCTCAGAGGCCAGAGAAATAAGAGATGCTTGGTTTCTCTCACTGTTTCTTCTCTCTCTTTCTCTCTCTCTCTCTCTCTCTCTCTCTCTCTCTCTCTCTCTCTCTCTCTCTGTCTCTTCCACTTGTTTCTTTTCTCTCTTTCTCTCTCTTGGTCTCTCTCACTTGTTTCTCTCTCTCTTGGTCTCTCTCACTTGTTTCTCTCTCTCAATCTCTCTCACTTTTTTCTTTTCTCTCTCTCTCTTGGCCTCTTCTCTCTCAATCTCTCTCACTTGTTTTTTTTTCTCTCTTTCTCGGTCTCACTTGTTTCTTCTCTCTCAATCTCTCACTTATTTCTTTTCTCTCTCTCTTGGTCTCTCTCACTTGTTTCTTCCCCTCCCCTCTATCTATGTTGATATTCCTGGGTGGGCACTTGCTTCCACTTGGCAGCCAAGCCCCAGGGGCCTCTTTGAGTCTTGCAACAATAGGCCCTAGCAGCCTTGGGCCTCTGTAGCCTTGCAGCAGTTGAGCAGCAGGTGGACTTGAAGCTGTCTGTAGGTAACCTGAGAAGTCCAGCACAACCTTGCAGCTTACTGTGGTAGTTTATACAAATCTCTACACCTAAGTGCAAAGGACTCTTGAAAGAACCTATTAATAATAAACTAATGGCCAAATTAACTAGTCTGTCATTGTTTATAGTTTTGGGATATAGTAAAATTAAGTCAGACTCAGTTAAAGAATTCTGTACAACTTAAAAAATTTAATTGGAGTTTCAAAAATCTTCAATTGCTTAAATTCTTGCCTTCTATATAATCCTTTTCACTAGTATGAATAAAACTGCAATTCACAGGGCTGGAGTAGCAGTGCAAGTGATAGCGTGTTTGCCTTGCACGCCCTAACCTAGGATGAACTTCGGTTCAATCCCCCTGCATTCCATATGGTCCCTCAATCCAGGATCGATTTCTGAGCACATAGCCAGGAATAACCACTGAGCATCACTGGGTGGTGGCCCAAAAACCAAAACCAAAAAACTAAAGAACAAAAAAATCCACAAAAAAACAACTACAATTCACATTAAAAAGTATCACTGGGTACAGAGAGATAGTACAGTGTGTAATGTGTTTGCCTTAAAACATGACTAATGTTGTTTACATCCCTGACACCTGTAGGGTCCCACAAATCTCTTCAGGAGTCATTCATGAGTGCAGCGCCATGAGTAAGTCCTAAGCATAGCCAGATGTAGTCCACAAACAAAGAAAAATAGACAAAATTTACTGGCTACCTATTATGCATCAGAGCAAATGGCAAACATCTGCTTACCAATTTTCTAAAGACCTCACAACTTCTAAGAATATTATGCAAGTTTCTCACTCTTTTTCTTTCTTTTTCCCTCACACCTATTTTTCTCTGAAAAAATAAATATGTTCTTACTTTAGGTTACATAACTGATATTAAATTCTCCTTGCTCTACTAAAAAGAAAACTTTGTCAGTATGTAAACATACTGTTGATTAAATTTAAATATGCTTCCTTCTTCCATCTAGCTCTCAAGTAACTTTAAAATAACTTTTACTCTAGTTTTACCTTTGTTTTCCATAAAGCTAACACTGAATTCTAGAAGCCAGCCCTAGAATTTTCTATTCCTAGCTAGGGATGTGTTACAAATGCTCATTTGACTGTGTGTGTGTGGTTTTTTTGTTTTGTTTTGTTTTGTTTTACTGTTTTTAAGTATTAAACCCTCAAATCCTTTAAAATACCTTCTACAAAATTCATTAGACCAAAATGATTCTACTTTTAATTTATGTTATGCATGAGCATTGCTGATAATTGTGTGACTGCCATTTCAAATTGATTTTTTCAGTTGCTGTAACACCATAAATATATAAATAAAAATATTATCACAAGAGAAAAAATATATGTGTGTATATAAAGGTGCTGCTCACTTGATATGCATTATCAAATTGTCTGCCTCATTGTAATTCTTCAAAAGAATAAAGTTGAATTGATGGAAGATGAATTAATGGGAGTTGAATTTATTTTGTTTCCTTTTTCTAAAATAAATATTCTCACAATTAAGTAACTAGTCTTTCTTTAAATATGAGTTCTCAACTTCCCTGTGTTTTTAGTGGGCTTCTTAATATGATCTGAGGACAAAATAAATATTAATTCTCTAGACCTCTGAAGATAATTTCTTCTGGTTGTGACTGGTTTTCCACACCTAAACAACCTTTCTCGAGAGGCCAGTGAGTGTCTCCTTCCACCAATACTTTTGTCACTACCACCTTCAGCTCACCATATTTCTTGTTGTTTCTCTTAGCTTTGTGTCTGAAATTCCTTCTCCATCTCTCTTTCTTGTCACCATCCACACCTACCACCCCATTTTACAAATTAGAAGTATCTTTGTAGAGTGTGTGTGAGAGTGGGGGAACCTGTGCTATAAGGGAAACAATCACCTCTTTCCAAACTCATGATCTGCTCTGGTTTATAATTACAGAGCAATTCAATGAAGTAATAATTTTCTCAGAATTCTTAGAGAAATAATACTTATAAATGCTGTTTCAGATTTTGTTCAAGGTTAATATAACTCTCATTTGAATTTCAAGAGTCAAACCACAGAACTCTACAAGGTATGTATAATCTTTCTATGTTTACACAAATGTATTTTAACAGCTTGACTTAAGTATACTGCTACCATAGTTAATAGAAATTTTAATAGTATTTCACACAGAGCTGTACTGCTAGTTGACCTCAAATTATTTATCAAGTAAGTACTTCATGGCTAAGACTTGTAGACACATTACAAGTCTCCCAGTCATATATACGGACACAAACTATACAGTTGCTAAGATGCATATACAGCTGGCTAAAGTTCATGTTATTTTGAGGTAAATTTATAACTAAAGTTTAAGAGCCTTCAGTTAAACATAAGAGTAAAACTATATACTTAGCAGAAACATTTCTTCATTAAAGCTGGTCTCATTTTAATGTGAAACAAAAATAATCTTGTTCCTTCCTTTCTTTATTACAATATAAATCATACTGTGGTTTTCAAGAAATACAAAATTTAAGTAGAACAGTAATACCATTAAAATGTTTTAATTTGGGGCGGAGAAATAGCACAGCAGTAAGACATGCAGAAGAACGGTGGTTTGAAACCCAGCGTTCAATATGGTCCACCGAGTCTGCCGGGGGTGATTTCTGAGCATTAGAGCCAGGAGTAGCCCTGAGCGCAGCTAGGTGTGAGGGCCAGAGGGTGGCACAGCAGTAGAGCATCTGCCTTAAACATGCTAACATAGGACAGATTGCAGTTCGATCCCCCAACGTCCCAAATGGTCCCCAAGCCAAAAGCAATTTCTGAGTGCATAGCCA